>BMAU01018304.1:600000-751475 GCA_019973935.1 Trichonephila clavipes
AACTGATTAATTTCCAGTCTAGTTCAATATGGGGATTCAAAAGTTTATTGAAACAAGGAAAAAGTTGGAATTGATTGAAGTAGAAAGATTGACAAGCAATATAAGTAAAAATACCAGTAACGAAATTTTGGAAACATGGAACTCGATTCCAGACGCATTTAACTGTTTGAAGAAGTTGGCGCATGCTATTTTAACCATATTTTCATCTACCTATGCCCGCGAGTCATTATTTTCAGAGATAAAAATAACATCAAAGACTCGCTTAGAAGCCGTTTAACAGACGACTCAAATTCAGCATGCATTCTACTAAAAGTAACATCTTATAATTCTGATATAAGTTATTTGTCATCTAATCTACAACAGCAGAAATCACACTAATGTTATTTTAATTTAAATTACAAGTATAACCAGTGGCGTAACGTGCACCCCCACATCCCTCGAATCGCGGGGGGGCCAGGGTTATAAAGGGGCCCAAAGCCTGACTGACGCAAGTGCCTACCCTTTGTAAAATTCAACATAGGGGCCCCAAATTTGACTTTGCAGGGGGGGGCCAAAAGTTCTCCGTTACGCCACTGAGTATAACAAGTATAACTAATTACAAGTATAACTACTACTATACAGTGCAAAATGTATTTTTTCGTATTAAATAAAGAATTTTGATTTGTTCGTATTTAGTTTTATTAGTTATTCAATAATCACAAGTCAAAATTATTTGATGGCACGCCTATAACTCATTAAACGTTTTTTTAGAAAAAATGGCACGTTGACCCAAAAAGGTTCGCCACCCCTGGTCTAGGCGGAACAGTCGGGGAGAGACGATCACATTTGGTTTCCAGCAGAGAGCCTGGAGATGTTCCTGTGTACCATCGGTGCGTAGGTGGAATATGCCTTATTTATTTGAGTTTAAATCTTTCATTGGAGTATAGTTCTTGATCAGTAGGTGACGAGCCCAGTTACCGTTTTATTCTCACTACCCTCTTTGGACAGTCTATCAGCGACTTCATTACGACCAATGTTAACATGTGACGGGATCCATTGGAAGTGAACATCGTGGGCTTGAGAAATCTTCCTGAGTTTCAGGAGAATAGATAAACTGGTTTCATAGAGTATGCGGAGGGTCACCACTAAGATGTTGTAGTGTACTGCAGCTGTACGATAAATCCATAGTTCCCCAAAATCATAATCACAAGGCATGGTTGCATCAAGCCCTACATTAATCGTGAGGCCCTAATTAACCCTGATATTTGCTGTACAAATGTCAGGGTTGCATTGCTTTATTGAAGTCTCAAGGTGTAGGGGGAACTATTAAAAATACAGCTGCTAGTAAGGTCTTGCAGAGCCAGCTGTTTAATTAAGTCTTCATGGTGAGTTTGCTTGTGTTTGCAGTGTATTTCAAATCAAAGTGGAAGAAAACTCTCAGTAGTCCTACAGAAGGATCAATAAAGAATCTTAGAGATAGAGGTGCAACCTCCTGAGAAATCAGTTCTTGAGCTTCTTTGAAGCTAAAAAGGCTATGGTACTGAACAGTAGCGCACACAGGAACTTTTCAAGGGGGGTCTGGTGTCGAAAGTTCACCATTCTTGTATCATGCTCCTTTTGATTTTGTCGATTTTCGGGAACAAAACACAGTAAAAACTAATTTTTGAATAAATAATTAGCATTAATTAATAAAATTAATCATTAATAACAAATATTTAATTAAATTTTACGTACTGTATACTTAGAATTATAATCAATCAAAAAAAATCAAGGGCTTTGGGGGGGATCCGGACCCTCAGACCTCTCCCCCTTGTGTGCGCCACTGGTACTGAAAATTAAAGTCAAATGATCCAATAATGCTTCATTGTTAAGGGGGTTAGGTGATGCTCCGATGCGATTTAATTTAATTTTGTTTAATTCTAGTTTCATTGCCTTTCAACACTTCAGTGGGTCGATAAATGAGTACCAACCCTGCTTGGGAACTGAGCACTAGGAGTTTCGCGTCAGACTGACCACTTGAACGAAACATCTGCACATGCACCCCAGTGCCTAATGTCACGTAAACTGAGATAAGCATAGTAGGTCTTGGTTCTCATGGGCTGTTGCACCACTGAGCTCAGTTCCAGTAACATCTCTTATGAATTCTTTAAAACTTACTTGTACCCTGATACTCATTACTATTTTACTTTGTTTATATTCGTTTAGAGTTTTTAAATATAAGTTTTTAAATCAATTTGTAGCTCTCAAATAACTACAGTTGGACCTCCATTTCATGAACCTCTATTTTACGAACTCTTTCCTGGAACCAAGAACTATTTTACTATATTTTCTTCTTTAAATAATCTCCAACTAACGAAGTTAATTTTCCATTTAACGAACATTTTCTCTTGAGATTCGATTTTTTTCTCCGTATTTTTAAAATATATTTCTGGACATTTCAAATTATTCTCTCTTTTGACACATTTCATGGTGGTTAATGACCTTGAACTGGTTTTACCAGGCATCCAATTCGCCAAGAGCAATAAAATCGACGTAATTTTTCAAACGAAACTAACAAATTTTATCAGTAATTAAGTTTATTTTCTCAAGTGGTAATATATGCGTAAAATTACATGTTATAAAATAAGGCATGTTTAAAATTTCTTGTAAGCTTATAGTTAGAAAATGCCCTTAAAATTATTTATTTTAATGTAAAATTATTCCTTATATTTGAAAATATGGTGTATTTCAAGACAATGTTTTTCTTTCTTCTTGTTTCTCCTGCAGATTTTCTCTTTTGATTAATCAGATATATTAAATAAATAGATATAAATTTATTGGAAAGTGTGAATAATTACTTTTTTAGTAACATATAGTATTAACGAATTTAAAATTTGTTTTATGTGTTTTATAAAGTATATTAAAGGATGAATCTCTACACACAACGAAGTTTCTCCGCAGCGAATTTTTTGAGGGGATTTAGCGACCTCATTAAATAAAGGTCCGACTGTATTTTATTCCTGTTACTTGATTTTGCTTCTTATTTCGCTGAATTAAAACATAGTTATATATAACACATGAGACTAGTTAATTTAATGAATATGTTGATAGAGATGTAGAAGCTGGTGATTTATAGAAAAGTCATAAGTTTTCTATTTGTAATATCTACTCCTAATTGAAAAAAATTGAAACACATCATTGAAACAAAAACTAAAACTATTATTTATTTCAGAAATAGTCGTGGAATATTATCTAAGTGTATTATCTTATAATTTTAAGTATTATTTTATTCAATTAATTCAATGAAGACAGTAAAATGATTGCATGTATCAGAATTTCTTTCTTAGAAAACATTAAATATTTTCATCAAAAGCTTTCTTTAATAACAAAAGCTGCATTTGCTTTAATTTATTGAAACTTTAATTTATTTTTAAACAATATATTCCCAGAAGTAGTTCTTTTCTTACTAAAAAACCTTTTTATTTGGGAAATACATTAGGTTTTTGTAATCTACAATGAACATATAATCCTATTTAAATGTATATAAGCATCTCTTGAGAGTCATTTGTTTACGTTGTTTACAATACATTTTTACGCAACTAATGGAATGACAAAAAAATCTTTCCATTTAAAAGCTATTACTACAAAGTTCTTTTAGGTTTTGTTTATTAAAAAGATGTGTATTGAAAAAAATACCTAAACCATAAATTTAACTACGGAAAAAAATTATAAAAAAAATAAAGGCATAATAATTTGAGTATCGAGTTCTGTTCGGATATTTTTAGGGGATTAATACTATATTTTCTTATAAATCTTTTGATATTTATAAGTACATGTATAGATAGATTTATTTGAATATGTAAGTCGTTTGCAGAATTATTTAATTGGCAGCTGTTTCCACAACTAATTAAAAAAATAATTTGCGAAAAAATAATAATTTGATAAGTGGAATTTGACTTGGAGTTAGTTAAATGATCGTGATATTTGTATCTTGTTGTAGTAATATTTGAAGAATACATGACGTGAAAAAATAACATTGAAACTTTTATTTGTAAAAAAAAAATCATGGGCTATTGAGAACATAAGTTATTAAAACGAAAGAGGATTCAAAATAGAATTTCGTTTAATTTTACTTTTATATAATCGGTACAGTATGAGAACAAAAATGCCTTGCTTGTCATCTTTCAGTTTAATAAAGTAGAATCATAAAACTTTATCGTAATATATAAAAAAGGAAACAAATTCTCCCATTTGGTTTATATTGTATATTTTTGAATACATTCAGGATAATATACCGTAGTTTTTCATAATTTTCATTTAGTTTTTTTGCTCCGTTATTTCACCTCTATACATTTGAGTCAAAACAAGTAATATAAAAGAAAATTTTAAATCAATTCCTGCTTAGATCAATAAAGAAGAATTTTGTTTTAGCTACTTTTTATTAAATAGTTACAATTATATAAATATGTATATACATATGACAGAGTCACAACATTAAGTGGTAATTAATTTTTGTTAATTATCATTAAAGTATCGTACTGTTATCCAAAACAATCGTGTAAAAAAACTTCAGTTCAACGGAATGCTTTATAACGTGAGAAAAAAAATCTTTTAAACTTTTGACCCAAGTCGCTAAAAAGTTTCGACCAAGTCGCTGTATCTGTAATTCTTTAAACAATTAGTTTCAGTCAATTAATTTTAATTATATCGTATTTTTACCTTAAACAATAGTGTATAGAAAATTTCAGCTGAAGCGAGCGCTTTAAAATGTGATAAAAAAACCCTTTTCAAGTTTTGACACAAGTCGCCAAAAATGATGCCAACGTGGCTGTATTTGTAATTGTTTGAATAATTAGTTTTAATCCTTTAATTTTTTATTAATTATAATTAAATTACTGTATTGTCATAAAAAATAATCACGGATATAAAATTTCAGCCCAATTGAACACTTTAAAATCTATTTTATTAACGATTGAAAATTCCACCAAGATAAATAAATATATAGAGAGTGTGGGCTAAAGTAGGAATTGAAAACTATTATTGTTCATTTAAAAAATCGTACTGTTTAACATGAAATGAAAAATATGTATTGGAACACACACAGTTTTTACAATAATTTTATTTATGCTTACATCCTTCATATTTTTGTTATTGTTTGTCACTTTGTTTCAACTCAGTTTTGACAGAATTGGGCATTTTTCGTATTTTACAATAATATAACTTAACTATATAGTTCTTCAAATCTGAAAAGAGTAATTGCATATTCTGTAAATATTATGCTTATCAATATTGTTACGAATTTTATATAAAGAATGCTTAAAATAGTGTAAGTACTATATATCTGGATGTGTAATACGTTTATATTACTCCATGTTGTATTTATTTTATGTTAAAATTTAAATATTCGCAAACAACGCCTTTCCTAACATTATAATGGCGACATTGGCGAGTTCGTGATCATATGCATTCTTCTGGAAATTACGGAAGAAATCTACTATAATATCACGATCTAAATCCGTGAGACCCATTAATTGGGAGTCGTTCTCCGAAACTGAGTTGGTCTTGTTTTGACCATTGAAGAATAGTATTGATTTAACCGTGTATAGACTACCCGCTATTAGCTATTACTTCGGCTGTTGTGTAGGACGTGCGAGTGCTTGTGAATAATCTTTTACATACTTGTATTTTAGACACTGATTGTGTCTGAATGCCGTAGAAGGTGTGAAGGTTCTCTGAGATTTATTCTATGAATATAGCTGCTGTATTTCAAGGATTGTTTTTCGATACAAAATTTCCATCGTGCTCCTGAAGAACTGTCTTGCTCTTTGAGACTGATTGCATGAAATTCTTGAACTCCGATCTATAGAACTATTTATTTTACCTATTTGAACTGACGAAAGCTACAAAAATATTAGATCTATCTTATTTAATACAAAGAGTATAAAAAATTCATTAAGAATTTTTTAGGTTAGTTATTCATGTAAGCCTTTTCCTTGCTATTTCATTTAATGTGTCATGAAATTATTTCATGCATGTAAAGTCTTTTATTACTTTCTTAATTACTTCTCAAATCAATCAATACACACATAATTAAATCTTGATTAACATAATTTTTTTGATTAAACACACACACACATATCATCTTGATCAAATACTACAATCAAGTAACAATCAAACCGCAATACCCGTCGTGTTAAAACCATTCTCAAGAAATTATCGCTATCCTTCTCTTTTACACCAGACCACGCCTGCACGTCGGTCTCTCGCCGAAGATTTGGCCTAAACATGATTCAACGCTTCTCGCTTTCAAAACACAAGGGATTCTTTCTTCCCTTGACAGTACCATCCGGGATCAAGCAACCTCTTCTCCAAAATACATTAACTCTACCGAAGCTGCGCCGATTCGCACCAACAATCCCTAATTATCTCATTTTAACCAACTTTTTTTGGTACTTTTTTAGATTTTTAAAAGCATTTTTCAGTTTCTTGTTCCAAAATATTCCTTTGGAGAAAATGTGTCGATAGTTTAATGCATTTCCTTTATTAAATTTTTTCCTTAGAATTTACACTTCAATGGCACGGGGTACAATTTTTAATGGCACTCTGCTAATTTGTCACTTTTTGAGTGGTTGAAGGTTGAGACAAATTTTTAATGGACCTTCGAGACAAACATCTTCATCAAGGGTGTCAAACTCAAAGGTTAACTTGGACCAAACAAAGTTTAACTCTAGTTGGGCCGCAAAAAAATCAATTTTCATAGATTTGCTGCTATTTTTTTTCTATTTAGGGAGAATTTATTTTTTATTTTATTTTATTATATATATTGTGCTGAGAGATATATTAGCCGGGCCTCAAAGATGCTCGTGTCGGGCCACGAGTTTTACACCCATGAACATTTAAGGAATTCTGAAAGATAACTCTCAAGATAAATTTACAGCCATTTTATAAATTATTGAATGCCATTGTTGGAGAGATTGAATTGTTTTAAGAGAGAAAATTGTACTGTGATTACCGCTTTTAGTTCTACATATCTAAGTAATACTTTCCTCATATCAAAACATTTTTCGAGTTCGCAAAGAAATTGCTTTGCAAATGAGTGCTCAGAATCGTGTCAACATTAAACCTCTGATTTTGCGCTATGAAGCAGAAGCGATGAAAGCACTAGTTTCGCATTATCTTTTTATTTAACGATAGTGGGAAGTACGCATATTTTATGTCGCTGTTTCTTATTTAAAAAATATGTTTAAAAATGTGTAAATATATGTACAATTTAAATTTTTCTTTAGTTTCCTTGTAGAAATAGTTATATTTCTCATGCTCCTTATTTTTATGTTAAAATATATTTTTAAATAAGGTAAATTTAATATATTATAAAATTGAAAATCTATATTATGACCTGTATTCTTTTACTCTGCATGCATTATCGCGGGAATCGAATTGTTTCAAAAATATCCTACTGCGTGGCATTCTGAGTTTTATTAGTAGATTGGTTTGGCACGCCACAGATAAAAGGTTGCCAACCCCTGATCTACACTGTCCAGAAAGCACTTGCAAATTACAGTTTATTCGTAAATTACAATTCTGTTACATCTTAATCTTACTAAGTGCTTTTAAAAGGTAACAGAAGTCGAGCATAGAGATTTCATTGTGAAATGCTCGAAATATTTCTTTCAAAGTAACTCAAGGGAAATCAAAATCGGTAATCAGGTGAAATCTTCTCATGACTTTAATGGGATTTGCTACTTAGACGTTCGATAGTTTCTCACAAAAATAATCTACTTTTACTTTAAAAACAGGAGGAAAACTCAGTTTATTAAATTTACAGCCAGTAAAATTAAGAATTTACTTAACTTCAGGTCGTAACTTTAATATACAAATAGTTTCTTGTAATAAATCAAAATTTTTACAGTGAAATATACGTTTGTCTGAATTTAATGTGTTTAAAATAGTAGTTAATACTTTTGTTCTATTTTAATTTCAGGAATATTACTGAATCTGTTTCGTATATTAGATCTTTTTTCCATTCATTTTAAGTTATAATACTGTAATTACGAAGTGATTCATCTTTATTCTATTTTCGCATTGTATCATGTTGTTCCAAAAGCTGCCATATTTCTTCAACGGAAGAAATTTTTTTTTTTGTGTTATCGCAAAATTTTTTGGAATCTTTTATGTTCCATATACAAATATAATTTTAAAAATGAAAATAATATGTAAGTACAAAAATTGATTTTAATCTGTGACATTCGTTAGAATTTCTAAAGTGAGACAGGTTAAAGTAAAGCAATAACAATGAAGAAACGGCTAGTTAATATACAATTAAAACGTTGTATAGATCGTGGTTCGGTATGCTAAGACTGTTCTAATGAACAAAACAGTTTTTTAGGCGTGATGCAATTTATTGACGAAAACAGTCCTTAGAGTACATGTTAAACAACAGTAAAACTGATTTAAAGTTCAGAAAGCTCTTACACTTTCTATAGCACTTAAACACAACTCTCAGTATCTAAACATACAGGCACCTGACGACAAGGAATATCCGCAAGCAACTATTAGGTCGTAGGCAACACATCGACGTGAACACTTCAACGGTTGAAATAGTACTAACTTAGTTTCAAAAGGCGACCGGTCTGCACATCTACCCTCCATTGTTTCCTGTAACATTCCGCTTACGTCATAGGTCATGACGTTTTAGCTTTCTCCAGTAATTTCGAGAACTGTCCATATGATCGCCAAGTCACCAAAAATGATGTGAACTTGGGTATATCACCAATATTACTCCAAGTTCCCATTGAAACGCCATTATAATTTAAAGAATGGTGTTACTTACGAATATTGCAATCTTTATTATAAAATAAAGGCAACAGAAAGTAATATTAACTTATTAAACATGCAGATTAAAACACTACTTACTCTGTTTTAAGATAAAATTAAGCACTAATTACCACCAAATTCATAACACTATTTATTAACAGATATCACAGCACAAAATATGCGGAAAGGAATAGATCTTTTGTTACATGCCTATTCAGAAGGGGGGGAGCCAAGTTGTGGCTAGTCCTAGGAGTGGGATTAGATTGACAGAGTCTCTCTAAGTTTACTAGGAGGCTTTGTTCGATCCGTTACAGAATAAATTAAAATTTTCAAATTGAGCATAATCAACAAGAAATCAGATCAGATACAGCCATTGTTAATTATAATCTGTAATATTTAAAAGCTTTTGCTGAGAAATATTTCTTGTAGATTATGTTCAATCCATATAAGCTCTGAGATGTATGCATATAGAGTGCTGGAAGTTAAAAGAAATTTTTCTAAATTTGCATCTGGTGACACGTTTTTGATATTGAAAAGAACCATTTACAAGATATTAAAGCTAACACTTTATTGACTACTTAAGGAACGATTTAAAAATAATTCCCATCTATACCCTGGAAAAAGGTAATAGAAAGTTATAAATTATTTTCCTTTAAATGAAGACAAACTTGCTTAAATTACATAACTGCACAGAATTCTTAATTTATAAACTGTTTTATATAGTAAATTTTCATTGACTTGTAGGATTATTGACAGGAACAGAAATGCCTTATTAGTAATTAAGGTTTAAAATTGCAACGAGAGAAATAGAAAAGAGTCGATTCTTTTTTTATAATTATTCAATGATTAGTTATTGAAATTGACTATCAAAAGTTCTTGTTTAACAATGAATAGAAATTTTATATTTGAATCCATATCTCTTATAAGCCTTTTTAAGTACTAAAAATGACATTTTTTTTCTTTACGCTTTTTTTCAAGTATTCTTATTCAATTCCTACTATTATTTCACACTCTTCCTATAGATATATATATATTTTGTTCAAATTTTAAATCGTTAATAAAACACTTTTTATTCATTTATTCAAATACATTTTTTTAAACTTGTTGTGGATGGCACTTGATGTTAAAACAATTTTTTTCAAATATTAATTCATTAATTCAATTTAATTAATGAATAAATAGTAACAAACAAAAATGATAGTTCAACACCGTATATAAAAAGGAAAATCGCTCGTTGTGTCCCTGTAGCGCAATAGATAATGCATTGAACTTCTAATCCAAAAGCCGTGGGTTCGAATCCTACCTGGGATGGCCTAATTTCTGCGAAAGGGATTTATGAATGAATAAATAGTAACAAACAAAAATAATAGAGTTCAACACCATATATAGAAAGGAAAATTGCTTCCTATTTTGCCTCTTAATATTGTGATTCTGTCATATGTATATACATATTTATATTAATTGTAATTATTTAATAAAAAGTAACTAAAATAAAATTTTCTTTGTTGATCTAAGTAGGAATTTACTTTAAAATTTGTTTTTTATATTACTTATTGAAAATAGGGGGTGGTAGGCCTAAATGCGGCGGGATGCTGACAGTAAAATTAACATCGATAATACTCACGAGAGAGAAATAAAACCTTAATCCATAACAAACAAGTATTTATTATTATTAACATAGGTAAACAACAATAAAAAATTAACATTGAATTTAAAGTAAGTAAAATTAGACAAAGAGGCACTTAAGCAATGAAACACTTTCTACGACGGAACGACTGGGAGAGTACGCCCGCTCGGGATGAGAAAACTCGTAGAAGTAATGAGTTGTAGGGGGTGCGACAAGCGACAATAGCGTGGTGTACAAGGAACAAACACTTATATCTTTAATCGCAAAGCCACCTTTTTTATATATGCATTTTAAAATATTACTAAGCATTCCAGCATTATGAAGCTTGATATAATGCGAAATCTTTTCTTGTAAATATAATATTTTGATGTTCTTTAATATTCCCTATATAGACCACAGACTTTAATTTTTCCACCTGTTACGTCTTAAGATTTCTTGAGGCCCTAGGCCCTTATGCAAAAATAGCCCCTCTTGTGATCCTTTTAAGTAAACAGTGTATATCATACGCTGTCAAATACTTTTAAAAATGGTAATCCGGAACAAATACATGTACGTGACTTAAACTGTCACACAAACCTAGGCAGAAACCGACTTGACCGGCTGCAGGTTTTCGCTTAGATGGTGATAGACCTAGGCAGGATGACGGACATGACATAATAATGCAGTCTTGCCACTGTTTTCTCAGGTGGCATATATTTCAAAATATTGACTTTTTCAGAGAATACGCATGAGAATAACATTTGACGATTAAAATTATTCGGATCATAAGGAAAACATAAGTTTGAGGCCCTGGGACAAGTTGCCCAAGTTGGCTCCTATTCCCCACTAAGGATTGTTTCATGTGAAATAAAGGAATAATTATATATTCATATAATAAGTATTATTTGATAAATCCCCAGTATTAAGCTTTCAAAAAATGTCGAATGTATATTATGTAACTTAAAATTAAGTCTTATGCAATTAATAATTCAGTGTTGACTTAAAAACTTGGTAACTATCGTTGTAAAATTATTAAAAAAGAAATCTTAGGAAGAAAGATACAGATTTTCATTCATTTTAACTCTTCATCAACTTCTCTCAAAGCAATTTCCCTTATTTTTTTGTACTCATCTGCTTCGACTTACGCAAAAGAAGAGAATGGTCCTATTCGAAGAAAAAAAATATTCTTGTTACCTAGATTTAAAATTCGCAACTTCATTCCAATCCCATGAGATTCATTCTAACGCATTTCGGTCCTGTTACGTCTCTGAAGACCCTATAAAAAAGCAGTCAATGACAGTGAAATAGTGTAAGTTTGAGCACAAACAAGATCAGGCAATTCTTTCAAGAATTCAAAGACTTGCAGAAAGAAACCCAGCAGAATTTCCCAAAAATCTTTGTACCGCATTAGTGAAAGATTTCTCTGCTTTTTTTAGGATTACCCATTGCTGTTTGAGTATTGATAAAATAAGGCATTCTTTCTGAAAGAGAAGATTTTTAAATAAATTTTTCATTCGATTTTTACATCAGGTGAATGAACTTTCCTTCATGTGTTTCCTTGTTTACCTTCGTTTTTGAAGAATGTTTTGAAAACATGAATTAAACTGTAATCCATCACTTTTACTTCGATTTATTCAGTTTTGGAACATTTGAAAGCTCTAAGAACGAAATAATCGAATAGCATAAGATAACAACCGTAATTTAAAAAAAGAATAATGTGTATGCACGTTTGTGTTCGAATATACGTCCTTTTCTGAAGTAATCATTTAATTCTTTTTAAAATATTTATGCATCGATTTAGATATTCAAATATATCAATACAAATAAACAAAAACGTTAAAGTTATGATAAAAGCTTTGGAAAAACATTAAAGATACTGTTGCTTCATATAATCCGAATTCCTTTCACAACTGCTAACTTTGTTTTATAGCTGAGTCATTTGCAAGTTTTATGCTATAACGTTATCAACAATTTGATAAAAAAACAGCATTAAGCCAAAGGTCTTCAACCTGGGTTTCATGGAATCTTGGGGTTTTCTGGAACTTTGGCAAGGGTTCCACAAAATGATTCCTATTTGTGCCGAATCAAAAAAGGTCAAACGTTTAGTAATATTAAAATTTTTATAAAAGATTGAATTCTTAAAGGCAGTTGTGACGGATGTATACGCGATTTTTCAATTAATTCTCTTTAGAAATCATTGGGCTATCAATTCGCATTATTCACAACCAACCCTTTGGAAGAAGAGAATCGTGATATGTAAATTAACTTAAAATAAATATATAGGTTTTCTAGCTTGAGAGAGAGAAGGAGAGAAGATATACTCAAGCCAGGTGAGTATAATATTAGAATTAGAGGGATTTGTGATTCTTATTAGAAGGAGACCTTAACCTAACCTTAAGATTGTTAACTACGATTGAATTAAGATCAGATTAAATCGGATAATATGTTAAAACCTTAATTAAGATAAGGGTCAAGTTTGTTAATCACCTAATCGCTCACGTTTTACTGTCGTTGTTCCACTTTCACGGTTTTTATTGAGATATTCTCTTAATATCTTATATATTAAAATTCGTAGGTAAACAAACGTATCTATGTAGGTATATATCCCGATTTTCTCAAGAACCACAAGACACAGGAACCAGCAGAAGGTATCAAAATTTCGGAAATGATCCGAGGAGTCCGTTTTGACCACCGATATTCCAATTAGTTAAAAATATATTAATTAAAAACCTTAAAACGCATTAAAATGCATCGTGGCACCCTTTGCAGAGAATATCGGAAAAAAATTCTGTTTTTACAAAACAACGAAACTTTGCATATAAATAAATTTATTTAAAAATTAATATAATAAAATTATACACATATCTTTCTTTTAATTTAATTATTTTACAATTCTTTTAAATAAAAAATGAGTCGAAATCGGTTCCTTTCTTTGAATACAAAATAAAAAATATGAAAAAATTGAAAAAAATATTTTACACTAAAAAAAAGTTCATGCTTTTCTTTTCTTTCCGCGTGTAGAACAATATTATACGTAATCTGTACAAAGATTGATAAAATATCTTAAAAATTACGGTTAAAAAAACAATATCTTTCTTTCAATTTTATTTTTTTACAATTTTTTTTTTGAAATATTTTCGGAACTTCTTTTTTTCAGAGGTTTTTAAAACACGATCTAATAATTTTGTAATTTTGAAAATTTTTGTTCCATGCATAAACTATTCTTTTTTTAAAAAAATGTACTTTTGAGTTTCCGGTGGCTGCAAAATTAAACAAAAAAAAATTGCCTAAAATGTCAGTAATAATTAATTAATTATAATTACATTTTTTATTTTTGCTTCATACTTTTTGATTACAAAAGCAATCATTTCAATAGCTATTTGTAAATTTTTCTTTTATTAATTACTTATAGAAATTTGATTTTAATAAATATATATATGTTTTTTCAAAATGATTATTCCTATTATTTCATTACTAAAGGAATTCTTTGTTAATTAAAAAGTACATCGTCTATTATTTATATGAAGTTTGAAAGCATTAACATAAAAATGAAGCCCGAAAAAAAATCTTTTACTTTAACGAATAACGAAATGATATATTCAAAAAATATACCTTTATTTAAAATCTCAATTCAATACTTCTACCTGAAGGAACCGACGGCGCGATTGTTAAATCGGCTGCGCTTTATGAAACGGCAGTTCCCAGGTTCGAAACTGAGGAGGCAGAAACTTTCAATTTCACATTCCGCTACTTTTTAAAGCTTTACTCTTAGCATCAGAATCGTTTTCTTTTTATTATTGCTTCACATTAATAATTTTTTTAATTCTAACGCAATATTTTTTTTATAAGTCATACATCGAAATTTGAAGCTATATCTTATCTGAGAGAAGGAGGGGAAGATAGAATAATAATTTTACACTGAAAAGAACCGTGTTCGGGGTATAGAGAGGGGAAAGAAACCTGTCTTAAATAAAAAAATAAGTGGAATGGAGCAAATTTCGGAAAAGAGAAATTTTTTGACATAATTTTAGAAATCACTCACATTGTGTGCGTACAAACTCACACAGAAATGATGGTGTCACGAGGAAAATAGAAAGCCCGAACAACGCCGGGGTAAGCGGTGGAGGGGGGGAGTCATTTTGAAAATGAGTATTAGAAGTTCTGATTTTGTGAAAGAAAGGGAAATTTATAAAAGTAGAGATAGCCCGTGCAACGCCGGGCCATGCAGCTAGTTATTAGCTGAAATTGTGTCTGATCTTAGTGAGGAAATAAATACATTAGTGGCCAAAATTGTGGACACTTTTTTTAAATTCTTATGTTTTTGAAGTTTGTATGCTTATAGAATATTTTACGTTGCACAAAGTGCTAAATAGTTTATACCATTCTAAAGAGAATTTTATACTGGATTTGTGAAGATCCCCTTGGATCTCACTTTGAGAACGAGAATAATTTGGAGTCAGATAAGAGCCAGTAGCCATTTTTATAAATAACTTTATTTGGTTATCTTTCCCAAATAGAATCAAATACTTTTAATAACAAATAAATAAAAAAACAGTTATATGAGGTTTAAAAGAGACTTGTCTTTAAATTAACTTGAATATCTAATGATCCAATTAGTTAACAATTAGAATATCGATTACGCAGAGATTACCGCAATAAGAGATCCCAGAATTATATTCAATAAGATTCCTACTGAACATTTAATTTTAATCTAATATAAAGCTTTAATGAGACTTTAATCAATATTTACCACACTGCAGCTCAGCTCAGCTTTTTCTGAGATTTTATTCTTCTAGAAATCTCCAATAATAAAAAAATCTTTAACTTCACTATTATACCTTCCTGCTTCAATCTCTCGTACTGCTTTTTACTGTACTATTCCGTTTGACTTAAATACTTTATCTAATCTGCATAACAAGGAATCCTGTCCTCTTTTTGGAGCTGATTGGAAATAGGTAGGGGAATTAAATTTCCCTAAAAAAGACGTCTCAGAAAGTTAGTGATAAAGTTCCGTATAGGTTTGTCACAGATTCAGCATAAAAAAAAGAAAATTTAAATATTTGCAACGCAAAAAGAGTTATGCTGCGATAACACTGTCGATATACATTGGATACTAATGACAGCAGTGAGTTATCAGAGCTTAGTGAGGTTGCATTTATTCTTTATTACAGCTTGAGATCGATGTTTCATTGAGCTTAAAATGTTTTAAGCTCTTCCTTTGTTATTACATGATGCTAGGAAACAATTATATCCTCTATTAGTTCCTTTTTATTTCATGGGTATCTATCTCATTCGGACAAGAGTTTTCAAACGGGGACGCAAGTTTTCGACAGGATCGAGGTCAGGACTGCTTCCTATCCAGCACAACAACGCAATGATCTTAGAACGGTACCAGTCTTTCAGTTACTTTACTATGTGGCAAGAAGCAGAACCTTGTGTGCTGAAAAATAACTGAAGCATTGTTGATAAATGGATCCCTGTTGGAAGGCAGAAGTTTGGGTTCTAGAATGGTGTCAATGTATTTTATGACATTCAGTGTCCCATCGATGATATGAAAATGAACAAAACTATCTGCTGATATGCATGACTAAATAATAAAACTAAATGGGTACTTCACAGTTGCCTGGATGCAGTCAGGATGTAGCGTTTCTGGTTTCTCCATATATCGTACATATTTTAGGCTATCAGTACTGAAAAACGACATTTTTATTTTCCCCCTCCATATTACTTGTGAAAAATAATTATTTGTACAATTAATGCGTTTCATTGCCCACTGTAGTCCCTTTTAGTGCTGCTGTAAATTGAGATTGGGCTTTTTTAGTTTTCTACCTTTTAGTTTTAGATCTGCTAATCTACGCTTGGTTGTTTTGGAACTGACCGAAACACCAGCATCACTCAGATCACTTCTGATGAATGTACATGAAATTCTTTTATCTCTGAAACATAGTATTTTCATTCTTCTATAATCATCAGATGTGGTGCACCATTTTCGGCCATTTTCTACTTTTTTAAATTGAATTTGTCTCCTGATATCTTAAACAAAACGTTTAGTCTGCAAATGTTTTCACTGAACTACCCCCCTCCGTATTATGTAATTTTAACAAAGGAAATACTACTTTCTCGTCACACATGTACACATGTGTAAGAGTACACATGTGTACTCTTTTATTTGATTTCATTGCTTTTTGACTAAATATCATTGTTATCTTAGCTAGGAAATAGTCCTGACCTCGATCATATCGAAAACTTGCGGCACCGTTTGAAAACTCTTGTCCGAATGAGTTACCCATGAAATAAAAAGGAACTAATTGAGGATATAATTGTTTCCTGGCATCGTGTAATAACGAAGGAAGAAATGAAACTTTGATGTGAAGCTGTAATAAAGAATAAACGAAGCCTCACTAAGCTCTTATAATTCACTGCTGTCATCAGTATCCAATGTATATTGACAGTTATCACAGTATAACTCTTTTTGCGTTGCTAATATTTAAGTTATTTCTTAAAGTGAATTCAGTATTAAATTCTCTTTAGATTGATATAAAATACTTAGCATTTTGTACAACGTAAAATGTTCTATAAGCATGCAAACTTCAAAAACATAACAATTTAATAAAGTGTCCACAATTTTGGCCACCACTGTAGATTAGTTGAATCATGTGGAGTGTTTCTTCTTTTCCCTCCACACGAGCCTCTTACACAGTTTGCTCGTAAAAATAAATACAAACAAATATTTTACTGATAAAATAAAATTTTGAATTTCGTAAGAGCTTTGCACTCTAACCATGAAAATAAATCAGAAGGCTGGACAATGAAGAAGGAACAATTTATCGACGTATGAACAGATTCGACGTTCTAGTCTAAATTTAAGCAGGAACAACTCCCAAATGTTAGGGTACAAATTTGCAGAGTATGCAGAATTTCCTAACACAGTTATGTATAAACATTTTAATACCGTTCTGAACCAAACATTAAAATTAAAAATATTTCTCTACGTCCGTGGCAACAGAAACAAAATATAAAAGAAAATTTGCTGCAGTATATGAAATGCGACTGCACATATCTTAAATATACCAAAACTTTGGTAATCTGTGTAAAAAAATGTAAACACAAATCCGAATTATTAAATATAATGCAATGGTAGATGATACCTGGAGCACGAATAAAATATGCCCTTTTTAAAATTGCAATTAATAAAAAAATGCATTACTTTTTTAATTTCGTTTTACTTAAACTTCTTTTTTTTCTTTCTCTCTCTCTTTTCTTTTTACTTAAAATTTCTTTTATTTACTTCTTAACTTAAACTTATCTTTACTGCTTTACTTAAACTTCTTTTCTTTACTCTTCTTAATTTAAACTTCTTTTCTCTCTCTCACTCTTTTTTTCTTTTTACTTAAACTTCTTTTCTTTACTCTTCTTAACTTAAACTTCTTTTCTCTCTTTCTCTCTCTCTCTCCTTACTTCTTTACTTAAACTTCTTTTCTCTCTCTCACTCTTTTTTCTTTTTACATAAACTTCTTTTCCTTACTTCTTAACTTAAACTTCTCTTTACTTCTCTCTTTACTTAAACTTCTTTTCTCTCTCCTTACTTTTTCACTTAAACTTCTTTTCTTTACTCTTCTTAACTTAAACTTCTTTTCTCTCTCCTTATTCTTCACTTAAACTTCTTTTCCTTACTTCTTTACTTAAACGTCTTTTCTTTACTTCTTTACTTAAGACTTTACATGTTGAACTATCTTCAAAGAGACTTTTTTTGGATGAGTTCCCCGAAATTGCATTATATTTTCAAGGGCCCTGGGAATCGACGTAGTTTGAAGACCATGGCACACTGCATTAGACGTTGAACTTTTAAAAATGCTTAGAATTTTGCATAGTTTTTTTTAATGCTTTTCTTATTTGAACTTTATTTTCACAAATCAAACAGCTCTCCAGTGAAACAATATTGAACTATTCAATTCTTGGATGGACCGGACTTGCTTTCTATGAGTGTAATCATTGGTTTTTTTTAAGCAGAATAAATTTCGATTTCGGTAAGAAAGGTATGCAAGTCTTGCTTTATTTGAATAGTAGTACTTTTTCAGTTATTCTATGAATTGAAAATAATTAATAACAATATTATAATGTATTTTTCAATTTCGGCTATTAGCTCACACATTCTATATTGTTACGAATTTTGTGTAAATAGTGTAAATAATTTGTATTTGAGTGTTTAATGCATTTATATTACTCTATGTTATATTTATTTCATGTTAAAATTGTACTATTCACAAGCAGTGCCGCCCATTACGTTAAAATGGCGATTCAATGAGAACTTGGCGAAATCTTGGCGGTAGAGCCAAGTTGGCATCATTTTTGGCGATCAAGTTTGTGGCCAATTTGGCGACTTTGGTGACCATTTTGGCGTCATTGGCGACCATGTTGGCGAGTTCGGAACCCTCTGGAATCTTCTAGAAAGTTGTAGATATCTCCACTCGTGTCACGTTCAATGACACGAGCGGTTATATTTCTAGAAGTTTCTGTTGTGCTTATAAAAAGGATGCTCGCCGGTACGGCGAGGAGTCTTGATTAAACCAGCGAGTAGTGAGGATTGTTTTGACTAGCTCGGCTGTGCTTGTGAATAATCTTTACGTATGTGTATTTTTAAACACTGTTCTTGTGTTTGATTGCTGTCGAAGGTGAGAAGACCTTCGGATATTTACCCTGTGAATATTGCTGCTGAATCCTGTATTTAAAGAATTGGATTTTCGCTAATAAATTCGCATCGCTCTTAAAGAACTGATTATTTTTTTCTTTGTGATTATTTTTGCATAAAATCCTCTAACCCTCGGATCTACGTAACAATATATTTATTTATCTTCGTGGAATGTTCAATCGTTAATAAAATACATTTTAAAGCGCTCAATTGAGCTGAATTTTTATATACATGATTATTTTGGATGACAATACAATAATTTAATTATAATTAATGAAACACTAATTGATTAAAACTAATTATTCAAGGAATTACAAATACAGCCACGTTGGAATCATTTTTAGCGACTTAGTGACCCTTTTGGCGATTTGTGTCAAAACTTGAAAATGTTTATTTCTCACATTTTTAAGCTCTCATTTATACTGAAATTTTCAATACACTATTGTTTTGGGTAAAAATACGATAATTTAATTATAATGAATTAAAAGGAATTGAATGAAACTAAATATTTAAAGAATTACAGATACAGCTACGTTGGTTTCATTTCTAGCGTTTTGGGTGAAAACTTTAACAGATTTTTTTCCTCACGTTTTAAGGCATTCAATTGAACGTAAATTTTATATACACGATTATATTTACCCTGTGAATATTGCTGCTGAATCCTGTATTTAAAGAATTGGATTTTCGCTAATAAATTTCCATCGCTCTTTGGATGACAATACGATACTTTGAGGATAATTAATCACCTTTTAATATTATGATTCTGTCATAATTATATGCGTATTTTTATTAATTCTAACTTTTTAATAAAAAGTGACTAAAAATTTTTTTTCTTTGTTGATCTAAATAGGAATTGAATTAAATTTTTTTATATCACTTGTTTTAAGGAAACTCAGTTGCATCTCTATATATACAGTTAAAGCTAAAAACAGTATACGTCATGGTCTGGCAAATAGCGGGCCATATGCTGCTCTAAAAGAGTTTTTTTTATTGCTTACCACCAAAACAGTCGGAGAACCAAATGGACAGAAAATGTCCTTAATATTTGGGTCAACATATATTTGTGAACAGCCTTTTTGCATGAAGATCAATAAGTGTACAGTGGTGGCAAAAAGTCCTGAACACACTCATTTTTTAGCGTAATTTTTATGTTTGACTTCATTTTTCGTTGTGAAATTATCGCACTATCTTAAATATTGTTATTGATTTTAATGTATTTTTTATGCTGACTTCAAATCTACTACTAGTTTCTTTATGACTAAAATATTTTTTGTAGTGAAGCTGCCTGAACACAATAATGTGAAATATGTGTAGAATAAAACAATATAGAATAACATAATATGCAAAGAAAAATAACACGAAAATTGACAAATACGGTATATTTATATATATATAAGCATTTTAAAAATTACATTGTTGTCACATGTTAGAAAATCAATATTTTATGGGCCAGCCGTTTGCTTTAATTACGACTCTACATATTTTTGGCATGGAATGCACCAATTTCAAAAGAAGATCTTTTGTGACTATATGGTTGAAGGAAAATATTAAAGCTTCAAAATTAATTCACGTTTGTTTGAAGGTTTTTTCTTTGAAATTTCATAACCAATTTTAAACCATAAACTCTATTGGATTAGGGTCGGGAGACTGTCTTGGCCAGTTCATTTTATTCACAGTATGGTCTTCCAACCATTTCTGGACTACCTTTGCAAGATGGCAAGGGGCGTTATCGTCCTGAAAAATCCATGACTGATTCCCCAAAAAGTCTCTCGCAGTTGGAAGCAATTTATTTTGTAGTATTTCAATATAATCCATGGCTTTCACTGTTTCGCTAACAATGTGAAGTCTTCCAACACCATGAGAAGACATGCAACCCCATATCATCACTTTTGTCGGGTACTTTACTGTGGGCTTCAGACACTAAGGCCTGAATTCCTTATGAGTGCGTCGTCTTACATAGGAACTTCTTTGGTTGCCAGAAATACAAAACTGACTCTCGTCACTAAATATTACCTTTTCCCAGTCTTTAATAGTCCATAATGAATGTTCCTTTGCCCACGTCAATCGCCTCTTGCGTTGAAATTCAGTCAGTAATGGTTTTGGGCGTGCTTTACAGCCACGTAACCCAATTTCCAGCTGTCTTCGTCTAACAGTTCTTGGGCACACACTAACATTTGATGTCAAAGTCCATTGTTTCAAAATTTGCGAGGAATTAAGCTTTCTGTTTGAAAGCAATAACCTGTCTTCACGTAAAGATGTTTTTCTTGGTCGTCCTGATCGCCCCCTGTCCGCAATAAAATTTGTTTCAGAAAATCTTTTCAAAGTTCTCACAACAGTAGAAAGGCCACATGGTACTTTAGCAGCAATTTGGCGCATAGAATAACCTTCTTCCTTCAAATGTATTATTTTGTACCTTTTATTCTCAGGCAGATAGGAAATTTTAGCCATAATTCCAATATTTTCAACAAACGCACTTCAACTTGCTTTCAATACACTATTTTCCACAAGCACACAACTGCATTCAATACAATAAAACACGTTTCACCTTTTTCTTTCAACCCTTTGTCGTTACTTCTCTCTGATTGGTTGAAATAATGGAGCATTTCATTGGTGGAAAACACACTCCCTCATTCTTACAGTGACCTTGTGCTTTCTTATCAAGGTTTTTTCAACATATCAATGAAACTATTTACTTTAGATGAAATCTACAAACAGATTTGAAATCAACATAAAAAAATATATTAAAATCAATAACAATATTTAAGATAGTGCGATAATTTCATAACGAAAAATGAAGTCAAACACAAAAATTATGCAAAAAATGAGTGCGTTCAGGACTTTTTGCCACCACTGTAAATATAAAAGTAAGTTAGTATTGCTTAACTTGCGGGCTCTGATGAGAATTTCAACAAACAATCCAATCTCACTCCCGATTTTTAAAAAATTATTGAAAAGTGGGGGATATATATATATATATATATATATATATATATATATATATATATATAATATATATATATATATATATATGTGTGTGTGTGTGTGTGTGTGTATTTTATAATTATATATCCAGCTAATTTTATATATAAATATATGTCTTCAAAATTATAGCTATTTATTTATTATTATTTAATACATTCATTTCTATTTAGTTTATAATATATATTATTCTTAATTTCCTTATAATGAGTTTAGTTACTAAAAATATATATAGATGGCGCCATTATTTATAGTTTTGCTGTTGTTTTGTGCTTAGCGTCAGTACACTCCTGGAATCGGTATACATCGGGTAAGATTTTAGTTTCTTCGCACATTTTCATTATTATTACTTATGGTCATAATCATTTTTAACTTCTTTTGCAAATACTTTTGCTTATACGTATTTATATTTGTCTATTTCACCCAGATTCCTATAGTAATTTAATATTTCAATTCTATTCTATGGATGTTATATTCATCCATGTGGGTTTTCAGGCCCTTGCCTTGGTTTATCTCCTACGCTATTATGTTGAAAATTTCCGCTGTAGGGGAAGGTTGAGCTATCGCAAAACACTGTTTAACAACGTTTGACTGTCCTAAACCAGTGACAGCTCGGGAAATCATAATAGTTTTTTCCACTCTAGCTAAATTTCTCTTTTTTGGTTTGTAATGGTTCCATGTTCTTGGTTCTTTCGATTTGCTCTTAAGATGTCTTAGGATTTATTAGTCTTCTTTTTAATTTATATATATATATATATATATATATATATATATATATATATATATATATATATATATATATATATATATGTATATATAGGGTACATTTTTCTCATTAAACTGATATTCTAAGATTAAATACACTTGCAGTTATACTAATAAAATTGAATGGAACTTCAACTATTTATTTAATTTATATTAATTGATTTTTATATGGTATAATTTATACCTTTTCTAATGAATACAATAATTTTTAAAAAGTATAGCCTTCAAGTATGCTCCTCTACGCAAACAAAAGAATCACTCCTCTCCCCCTCCCTCGGTATGAGAATAGAATTCAAAAAATTATTTATTTATATCATTATATTGTTAAAATAAAAGCATTCAGATTTGTTAAATAATACAAGGATGATGTAGGCATTTTGCGAAGTCATTCTTAAGGTATCCGACTACGTTCGGAACCGTGATTTTAAAAAGTGCATAAATGGATAATTTTCATGAAATTTAGTGTCGCTCTGATTAGAATACATGCATAAAATTGTTTTAAGGACATTTTGATAAAAAAAAATTATTTCAATATAATATTTTGGCAAAAAATCAACTTAGAATAATCTTTTTTCCAAATGTTCTCCTTCTGTGAGAAATCCTTCTATTAGAATAATATTTCGCCTGTATATAGCTCAGACCTCTGTTCAGAGGCTTAACTAGAATTTTTTACATATATAACTTAGAAGTGGGTTTATTAATATTTTACGACAACAGAAGGGAGAAATTTTAAGAAAAAACGCCAATAAATATTTCAATTGGTGGTAACTCTGAAAATAATGTGAATTTTTCAAAAATTCTAGTTGAGCCTTTGTAGAGAGATCTGAGCTATATACAGGCAAAATATTATAATAATATAACCAATTTTCTCAAAAGGAGAACATTTGGAAAAAAGATTATTCTAAGTTAATTTTTTGGCAAAATATTATATTTAAATAAATTTTTTTTGTCAAAATGTCCTTAAAATAATTTTATGCATATATTCTAATCTAAGTGACACTAAATATCATGAAAATTATCCATTTATGCGCTTTTGAAAATCACGGTTTCGAACGTAAACGGATACCTTAAAAAAGAATGAAATATATTACTCATCTATTTTCTATTATTTTCTATAAAGGGTATATTTACAGGAATTTTTATCCTACTTTTTCAGAATATAAATAACATATTTTGAAAGAGTTATATTCCGCAACTGACTGTTTGATAACGGTATACCGATGTTGTATTTTGAATCGACATTCCAACACAAAATATTTTTTGTTTATCGTATGATAACTCTTTCCAAAGTTTTATCCAATTCCATTTTTCAAGCTCTGATTTTTAGTGGATTCCGCATTATAACCCTTTTTACATGGAAAGCCGTATTTATACATTAGGAGTAGATAAGGTGAGTAAAGATTTTGCAATTGTTCACCTTATCTCTCACCGGAGAATGCAGTTGTATTTTGGGACATCGAATCATTATACGCTCAGGAACATTGAAAATAGCGACCCAAGAAGGAAGCTAAGTACAATCGCAAAACTTTGCAAATAAGTACAGCATAATGTGATATGCAAATGATCCAATTTTTGTGCCAATACGCATGCTCATAGAGGTCGAGGTGGCGCTACAATCAGGAAGAGGGTGCTATATAAGCCAGCGCAAATTCGAAGATTCATAAACATGACGATTACCCGCCGATTGTAGGAATACTTTGGTAAGCGAAACATGCCAGGTAAACGTGCTTGAAGACATTTCTCACAGTTAATCGAGTTTGAGAGAGGCCTGATCATCGGGATGAAAACTGCAGGCTGGTCGACGTGCCGTGTTGCTGACCAGGTGGATCGTTCGGAGTGTGCCGTTCGAAATTGTTGGGAGCAGTGGACACGAGAAGGTACCCACGCGCGGAAAATCGGGTCTGGAGCGACCAGGAAGACCACGAGGAGAGAGGATCAAATGATCGTGCGGCAAGCACTTGTGGACGCCGCAGTGACTCGTTCAACGATACGAGCAGACGCAGGCGTAGCAATTGTTCTACAAACAATTTCCAGACACCTTGCAGAAGCAAATCTTAAATCCGAGCACACTTTCCGTGCATTCCCTTTAACACCGGAACATCGGCAACAGCGTCTACAGTGGTGCCAAGCCAGATCAATGTGGAATGTCACAGATTGGCAAGGGGTTGTGTTTAGTGATGAATCCCGGTTTGTTTTGGGGACAGATGATAACCGCGTACGGATGTGGAGGCGCTCTAGTGAGCGGTACAATTCCCCTTTACACTGTTCTACGTTACACTGCCCGTACAGCTGGCGCAATGGTCTGTGGGGCCATAGCCTATGATAGCCAGTCCACTTTAATTGTGATGCGTGGAACCTTAACGGGCCAACGTTACGTTGATGATATTCTTCGCCCCCATGTAGGACCTTTCCTAAATGGTCTCCCAGGGGCAACTTTCCAGCAAGATAATACTCGTTTGCATACAGCAAGAGTTGCTCAAGACTTCCTACGTCATTTTCAGAGTCTTTCATGGCCGACCCGCTCCCCCGGTTTGTTCCCTCTAGAGCACGTGTGAGATCAACTAAAACGGCAGATGCCGTCGTGTTACTCTGTACATGATTTAGAGTTGTCTGCTCAAGATTTGTGGGCCCATCTGCCTCAGGACAACATAAGGTGTCGAATCAACTCAATGCCGGACCGTGTGGCGGCCTGTATTGCAGCTGGAGGTGGTCCAACGCGCTATTGAAATTGCCCAGTATTTGTGTCGTTGCATGCCCTGTATTCGTTTAATTGCCTTGTTTTTGATATCAAGTGAATCCTTCATCTGTGTCATTATGTGTATTTAATTTCATTTCAATCCGATGCTTTCTTCTTGGGTCGCTATTTTCAATGTCTCTGAGTGTACATTGCTATAAAAATAATTACTTTTATTTCAGACTAATTAATTTATTATCAATTAAGAGGACACAGTACGATTCAATTGACCAAAATCGGTAAAAAATACTATTCTAATTTTTGTAGCCTATAAATTATTCTTTATATTCTTTTCTATAACCTCCCAAAATTTGAAAACTCTAAGCTTAAAATAGGCAGAATAATGATAGCATTTACGTTCGTTTTTATTCACATCCCTAAGGCTTTTTCCCATTGTGTGTAATGCTTTGAATTTTTTTACCTATTGCCAATAGTAACAAAAGTTAGCATGCAGTTTTGAATCAAAGCTATAGATATTTTTTTTTAAATAATTGAACTCACACACACAGAATTTATACATTTTTTATGGAATTTTTAATAAGTATTCATAAAAAGAGGTACTGTATGAATATACCAATCATATTATCGCAAAACTCATGCAAACTTTTGTTATGCATAGTTTGACGTACTTGTAGATTAAATTTTATGCGTGTACGTAAATTTTTGTAGGAAGAGTAGCATTTTAAAATCACTTTGAAAATTTTAAGTTTTTTCCTGAAAAGGTTATATGGCTAGCTTTTTATGAAATTTGGAGCACAAAATTTGTTTTACATAGTATACACACATATTGGGCAACTAAAAAAAGTTTCAAAATCCTTAAATTAAATTTTTTTTTTATAAATCGTGCCATGTTTCCTTAAAAAAATATAAATCAAGGCAGCAATTTAAACATTATTTGAAATGATACAAGATAGCAATTTATTGGATCAATATGTTAAGCTTATAAAACAGTTGATTAAACACTTATCTGATTTTGATTCGAAGGAAGAGCACTTGTCTGATCTTTTCTAGGTAAGCTATATTCCAATTCAAAACTTCTCTCTTACGTCCGCGTTTCCAAAAAGCAATTCTGCACTCTTATTCGAATGATAGCGTAAGGACTAACCTAACACATTCATTGCCAGGGTTTAAATAGCACTGAAATTAGCATAAAATCAAGTTCTATCAACCGAAGGTGGTTTCAAACTCAACTCATGGTTTTAGAAGAATTTCTCCAAGAATATTAATAGAAGAATCGCGAAGAGAATCCGTCGCAATCTTAAATAGAATTAATGTTTTCTTTCCATTACTTTATATATAAATGATATTAGATGCTATGTTATGTACTACTTTGATTAACAAGAAATTAACCATTAAATATAAAATGCTATACTTTAAAGTATATATAAAACGTTTATATTTCATATAAATAAAGATAAAAGTAAAATATACTTAGATTTAGGGTTCATAAATAAATTATTATTTAATAAGAAAATATTGTTTGGAATTAAGGATTAAGGAAGGAAACAAGAAGGAATTAATTATAAATAATTAAGAATTATTTTTCGTTATCTATAGTCCCATGTTATTATGAATCTGTATGACAAAATTTATTTTCTTTCAATAAATCAAACACGTTTAGTATTAGGCTGTTTTGATAAATCTTTCAATTCATTTAAAGTAAACATCTTTCTCACTTAGATATTTTAAAGGAAAATTATTACAAGATTCGGTCAATTCATAAGAGTTTCCGAGTTGTTCTTACATTTCTCAAGAAAAAACATTTTAAAAATCGGGTGGGGCTGTGCTGGGGCACACAGCTATTGGTTTTCACGTGAAACGTCTATGTTAGCGAATCGCTTTTAAAGTAAAAGATTGAAATAAATAAAAACAGGATTGACGGTGTTTTAAGTATTTTAATAAAAAAGAACAGATACATAATAGAAACATAAATTATTATTACAATTAATATTCGACAATGATTTTATTTAACATAGGTCTGTGATATGTGAAATAAGAAACATACGGCATAATGTCAACATTAATATTTCTGGTGAATGTACAGTTTATAGTGGTATTGCCTAATGTTGTCGGTGATGTTTGTACGTAGTTAAGGCCGAATTCATTCCTCATGAACTCAACAAGATAGCTGTTCTGTTGTGGATCGCAATTGAAATCGCCGCATAGAACGATTGGAGTCTCCAAGTCTGGCTGAGAGTTCGGTATTAATTTTGTTAAGTTTGCTGAATATGGCAGGAGTGATTGATAAAGACATAGCTTAACAGCTTCAGCCTACGCTTTAGGATGTATATATACGGCACCGAGGATAAACAGCGTAAGATCTTCGACTTTAACGTCCACCAAGCATATGTCGCCGACATTATGTTTTCTTAAGACTGAATTTCCGCATGACTTGTTGGCATTTACTATGATTTCGCTCAGCGTCGGAATTTTATTGGCATCTATCGACTTGCTACAGGTACTGTATAAGCGAAATTCCGTCACATTTTCATCGGGAAATTTTGTTTGAAGGAAAGAAATGTTGCGATGTGTTTCACTTTCTTTAAGTCTCTTTCGAACCAAAGTCGATCACAAACGCTGCAAGATAAACCAAATGGATTGGCTTCAAATACCGTTTTGAAGCGTTTGTCCGCTGAACGCCAATGATTTTGCATTGCTTCACTTCTACTGATATTAAGATCTCTCAGTTCCGTGGCAGATCCAATAGATATATCGATTGTCTGTTCATTCGTTACGTTCATAAGTACAGGTATTCCAGTGGTAGAGGTGCTCGCGAGGTTGGCGGCAGTCTGTTCATTCGTTACGTCCATAAGTACAGGTATTCCAGTGTTAGAGGTGCTCGCGAGGTTGGCGGCAGCAGAAAAGTTCCTCGTGGCGTCGGCTTTGCGACGTTCCCGAAACCGTCTCGCTCGCTCGGCGCCGGACATTGGGGTACCTGTGTGTGACCCATAGCCCCCTCTTTCCAACGATAGCCGTGATTTATATTTCTGGCTGGCTCTTGCACGAGCTGAGGCCGACATAGCAAATGTTTACATATTTTTTTATCACTTTCTGGTTATTTTTAATATAAATACTGTCCAAATTACCCTTATTTTTGTATGAATCAATCGGTTTCAGTAATCTTGATAAACACACGAAAGAATCACCGCGCTATCAAGTCGGAGTCACGAGTTACACTGAATAGAAACGAGCGAGAGCGCCGGTTTCTCACAGTTAACGCAGTACCCCTCCCCCGCCGCCCCAGACCCGGACTCGAGGTCATAACAGCGAGCTGACTATATAAGTGAAATATTCACACCACATTTTTGTTTCTAGGACTAATAGTTTTGTAATTATTAAGGTACGATGATATAGACCTTTTCGTTACGGTCCACTTTTTGAACCTGGTACCCGTATGTTTCGGCTCGATTTTAAAGACGTTTCACGTCAAAACGTCTATGATACTAATGGTTAATCAAGATTTATACTTTGAATACACGCCTTTGCTCGTCCTCTTCTCTGAGTGTTTCATGATTTCGTATGAATATAAACTGTTTGCAAGTTATTGATATTTAAGTACTGGCATTAAGTTTTCGATTGAATCGAAAAACATTCTTATAGCCTTCGACTCTTAATTTCGAAAGGACTGGACTTGACCCAAGATGTTTTCCATAAAACCTATTTTTAGTGGATATGTACTCAGTAAAATAAAGATGGTTGCCAAATTTCAAGTCTGTAGTTTTAATAGTTCAAAAACGAGAAATTTTATACACAGGGTGAGTAGAAATGGTGGATCCGATTTTAAAAAAATATTATCATAACTACTACATATATTACATTAAGTGAGACATGAATGTAAAGAAAAAATACCAAGTTTTTTTTTTTCTAATGTTTGATGCGTGACCCTCTTGCTACATGTCATACGTGCAAGCTATAATCTAGTTCATTCCATACATTTTATAACATAACTCTCTGCATGGTTCGTGATGCTGCACAAGTGCTCATTTGTCGTCTTCGATTATTTGTTGTGTCAATTGCAAATAGTAGGCTGGAAATTTAATTTTTTCCCCAAAATTTTCCATATCGTTCATCAGAGGCATTTCAGGTTCATAGGTGGCAACTCTCGTAGACTTCCGAGGACTTCGAGCAAATCTCTTCCTCACCCTCTCCACTGCTTCTTCCGAAACTCTTAGATATCCACAGCGTTCTTTTAACACAAGTAATCAGTTTTTTTTAAATTGATGATACTATCACAGAATGCTCTTGTTGGTTGATGCTTCTTTTCCGAAGCGATTTCTAAATGCACGTTGTATCAAAATAACTGAAAAAAACCGCGCATACTCCAATACGCAAAAACTCTTCTCTGTCATTGTCGTCATGTTTGGATTTCGACCACAGTGATCTTGAATGTGCTGCTGATCAATGGTAGAAAAACTCTTGGTATATTTTCTTTACATTCACGTAGCATGTATTGAAATATATGCCGTACTTTCAAAAATTTGCGTTTTTATACAAAAAAATAGGGTCCATTATTTGCACTCACACAGTATAACATTCCCTTTTGTCCTCTCAACCCCCCCTTGCGAGTCGATTTTTGCAAAGACCGTTTTTATCGAATTTGTAATCAACAAAAGAAACATGCTTAACAAATTTTCAAAACTGCCGGTTCTGTAGTTCAAAAAAAGGGAGCATTTGTTTACCTCGCAAAATCGATTCTTAGCGAATTTTTCTGTTCAACAAAAGAAATATGTTTGCTAAATTTTAAGCCTGTTGCAGTTTCGGACATCACATGGGGATTGAGTGAATGAAGGGGTGAATGGCTTTTATTTTCTCTTTATCAATTAGCAAGGTAAGCACATTTTAATTTTGCGAACGAGTGAATTGGATCATTGAAGATTTACTAATGAAAAACACTTTAATCCCTTTACTGCTACCGCGTATATATACGCCTTGCTCAATCTGTGTGCTAAATGCCCCGGACGCAGTCCCTTTCCGCCCCCAAAGCCCTTGATTTTTTTTTCCGATTGATTATAATTCTAAGTATATAGTGCATAAAAATTAATTAATTACTTGCTATTAATGATTAATTTTATTAATTAATGCTAATTATTTATTCAAAAATTAGTTTTTACTGTGTTTTATTCCCGAAAATCGACAAATCAAAAGGAGCATGATACAAGAATGGTGAACTTTCAACCCCGGACCCACCCTTTGAAAAATTCCTGTGTGCGCCACTGCCCGGACGTATATATGTGTCTTTTCGTAATATAATTCTTTTGCGTTGATGTCAATAAAACCATTCCGAAGGCTTTGGAAAGCAATAAAATGACACTGACATTATTTGCAAAGGACTTACTTATTTCAGACAAAAATTTACTTATTTATGCCTTCTCTCCCCCCCAATACACTGCATACGCTCACCTAAGTTAAAAATGATAGCACTGGGGAGCGAATCGCGTAACTTTTAACGTTAAGGAGTTAATAATGCTGTAATAGCTGAAGGAAAACTTTAAATGTATAAAAATATACACTTTAATAGAAAGATAAAGATAAAACCTCAAAAGGATGAAAGCACAAAGCTTTTAAAGTTTCATAATATAACTAAGTCTTAGTTGCCACAGTTAAGGATTTCGAAAATTATAACAGTTTTCCTAATATTAGGTTGAGGAAATGACGTCCATTATTTTTGTAGGAGATTAAAGACTTTATTTAACATGCTTCCGATTGTCCAATTTGCGTCAAATATGCACCGTTTTGTTGTGTAAATTGTTGCCATTTTAAAGGTACCTACAAAATTCCTCTCTCATAGAAGTCTTGGTTCTTATTGGCGAAAAACTCTAATAATCGATTTTCACAATTTTCTCTTGATCCCAATTTCTTATCACTCAGGAAGTTTTTCAATGCCAGAAAAAGGTGGTAATCACTTGGTGCCAGGTCCGGACTATATGGCTGACGCATTAAAGTTTCCCAACCAAGCTCCCAGAGTTTCTGGCGAGTCACTACAGACGTGTGTGGCTTGGCGTTGTCCTGATGGAACACAACACCTCTTCTGTTGGTCAATTCTGGCCGTTTCTGGTCAATCGCAAGCTTCAAATGGTCCAATTGTTGACAGTAGAGATCTGAATTTATTGTCTGGCCATACGGAAGCAACTCGTAATAATTTTTTTCCTTTCCAGTCCCACCAAATACACAGTAGAACCTTCCTGGCCGTTAATCCTGGTTTGGCCTCCGTTTGAGATGCTTCACCGCGCTTTGACCCCGATCATTTTCTCACAATATACTCGTATATGACCCCTTTCTCATCCCCAGTCACCATCCGTTTATGAAATGGGTCAATTTCATTCCGTTTGGCCAAGGCTTCGCAGATGGAAATTCGATCCATCATGTTTTTTGGTGTTATTTGGTTTAGCACCCAAACATCGAGCTTCTTTTTTAATCCAACTTTGCGTAAAAGGTTTTAAAACTGTTTTATGGTCGATCTTTAGCTCCTGGGTGATGCTACGACTACACTAAAATGCCGGTCAACTTCAATTATTTTTATTATTTTATCGACATTTTCGACGACGGGCCTATCTGTGCGAGTTGCATCTTTAACATCAAAAATGCCTGAACGGAATCGACGAAACCAAAATTGCACGTAACTAGCTGTTACAGCATCGGCACCATAAACACCATGCAGAATTTCAGCCGCCTGGTTCACATTTTCGCCTTTATCAAAGAAAAATTGTAAAATGTACCGAATTTTCTCTTTGTTAACTTCCATTTTTAACACTTTGTAACTCACAATTGAATGGACCAAACAAAAAAAACCGAAAAAATTCTTTTAGCTTAAACTGTTACCTTGACAACAAGCTTAAATTTGAAATTGTTTGATCGATACTTCACGAGATATTGGTACTACAGTGATCTACCGTAAAAATAAAGGAATTATTTTTCCCCAACCTAATAAAAGTTGACTGACTCTCCAAAAACAAAACAAGGTACCATCTCTTTCTCTAATATGGTATTTCAATTACGAAGCCAGTATAGAATAGACAACGATACAGTTATGAATTCTTTTCTCAGTTGTGTGTGTGTATGAGATTCCAGTCATTCCATGAAAGACGTAAAAGAAAGGAACTTATTCAAGGTATTAATACTTTTTACGTTGAATATACCGAAGCATTATCCCATTTTTTCTGGGTTTATGCGTTCAATCACTTCGTAAGGGAACCGAATTGTCCATACTGATGGAAGCTTATGGTTTCGGATCAGGATGTGATTACATTATAAATAGAGCATACTAGTACTTACGATTAGTTGTATTCGAAATATATGGTATAAAATATTTCTTTCTGGTATATTTTGATGCTTCCTTTAATGTTAGATTAATTGTTTAATAGGGAAAAAAACATATAAAAGAGAAAAACATTGAAAACAAAAAGTAACTTTGAATAAAAAATCGATTTAGTACTTTAATAAGCTTTAAATGGTAATTTTAACTTGAAATAGAATTATAGCTTTCTTTTGTTATTTGACGTCATTGTTTTGATATTTAGTATGAGTTCTCAAAAGAACTACCTGAGGAAAAGCTTTAAGTTAAAAAAATATTGTTTATTTATATATAATCTAGATATATTTTCTAGGTCATAGAAAAAAAGAAGCAATAAATAAATCCTTTAATAACTAAGAAAATATTATTTTATCAAAATTTACAAAAGCCACAGAAAATATCATAAAGTGGACTTAACCGTATTGGCCTATATATAAATCAATTAAAAATTGAAATTATTTGAATTTTGTAATACTAAATCTCATTTCAAAATATCAATTGCGAATATAGAAAGTAAAATACCAACGTTTTCAAACAAAATTAAAAATTTTATAAAATAAAAATTTATAAAACATCCAAATGCAACCTCAGACTTAGGACCGATAAGTGGGGTTTAACTAGTTTGAAGGCGCCAACCCTCTCCCTGTTGCAACTTAGTAAGTTAATCGGGAAATATCCAATTCTCAAAAATTTAAAAATTTAATATATATATATATATATATATATATATATATATATATGAAAGAAATATATATTATATATCACAAACAAGAAATAATAGATAATGGACATAACAAGAAATAGCGTAATAAAAATATAAAAGCTGGACATGAAGAACAAAATTATAGAGAAATAAAAAAAATAAACTACAAAAAAGAAGAACCTAGCGAGTCAGAAAGCAATTTCGGACTTAGGATGGTTAAACTAGTTTGAAGGCGCCAACCTTCCCCCTTTGCAACTCGGTAGGAAAAACCAAATAAAATAAAATAAACAAAAAAACATATATATATATATATATATATATATATATATATATATATATATATATATGTATGTATATACAAGTTAATAATTTAAACGTACAAATGGTTAGGATTTCACAATTTTAAGTAACAGCTGCTTTAAGCTAGTGCTGAAAATGATGATGACTAGCTAAGTTATAAGATACAGAATTTCTGATGGTGAGGGTAGTATGGTACCTGAAAATGAGTTAACATGGGGGGGATACAGAAATCCTCTTGTTGAAGATGAGACTGGTGGCAGAAAATGAAGATAAGTAGCCAAGATGTATCTTACAACAGTTCTTATTGTGAAGATGAGACTGAAAATGATGAAAATGATGATGACTAGCTAACTTGTTTACTTGTTTGATACGATGCTGGGTGTTTCTAAATGGATATCGGAATTTTATAGCTTTATAGTATTTATTACATACAACTTACAGGTTTAATTTATACATTGAGTGAAAGAGTAACTGAATCAAGCTTACAAATGCTCAATGTGAGCCCCATTTGTCACGCGGCACGCATCAATTTTATAGGCGAGTTCATCCCGAACTTTGTCCAGTGTGTGTGTCTGATGTAATTCTTGCAAAAGCTATTTCAGACCTGTGTCTTTAGTCCGGTAGGTCAAGTAGTGGAAGTACTTAAACATAATACTTAATGAACCGCCACAGATAAAAATTACATTGCGTCTGATCGGGCGAACGTGGAGGCCATGCGAAACGTGCTTTATCATGATGCTTTTGCGGCCAATCCATTGTTTGATACAGTGATGCTCAACCAATCTCGTACTGAGAGATGCCAGTGAGGTGGTGCACCATCTTGCTGCCAAATGAAGTTATCTGGTTCACTTTCTTCCAATTGAGGAATTAGCCATAGTTGTGAAGCATCAAGATAAGCAGAACCAGTTACTGTTGGTTCTCCGAAAACGAAAGTTCCCTACATGTTCTGCGCATTCAATTTAGGTGAGTCTCGTTGCAACTCTAGTACCTTGTGAGGGTTTTCTAAGCTTAAGATGCGCGCATTAAGAACGTTCACAATGTCAATTGAGGTGAAACGTTGATTCATTACTGAATACGATATAATCCATAAAATTTTCATTGGCATGCCTCAATATGTCGTTTACGAATTTAGCGCGTAAACCGTAGTCTGTCGGTTTTAGATCTTGTAGCAACAGCAGACGATAAGGACGTAGTTCTAAGCGTTCGCGTAAAACTTTCCAAACAATCGTCACTGGCATTGCCAATTCACGACTTGCGCGCCAAACTGATTTCTTTGGGCTAAGCAAGAGTTTCTCTTTCGAGTCACACTCTCTTCACTAAGCCTTGGTCGTCCCCCTTTAGAAAGACAGCCAGCTGTTTCAAATTGATGATACCGTCTATGTATGTTATTATCTGTTGGAGGTTAATAACCGAACTTAATGCGGAACGCTCGTTGCACAGTAACAGATTCTGTCTTTGCAAACTGGAGAAACCAAAACGCTTTCTGTTCACAACTCACCATTTTTCTACTACTGCGCTGATCGGCGGAAAGAAAATAACATACGTTTTACGTGCAAGCACACATGCCAGGAAACAAAGCCGTTCCAGTTGCTCTTTCATTCGGTGCATGAGTCATACTTATATGTTGTATGCAATAAATATATAAAGCTTTAAAATTCCGATATATTCATTTATAAACACCTTGTATTTCTCATGGCGAAGAGGAGACTGGTAGCCGAAAGCGATGATGACTAATTTACATGTAGGATACAGAATTTCTGATGGTGAAGGTAGTATGGTAGCTGAAAATGATGATGACTGGTTAACATGTGAGATACAGAATTTTCTGATGGTGAAGGTAGTATGGTAGCTGAAAATGAGTTAACCTGGGGGATACACAGAAACCCTCTTGGTGAAGATGAGACTGGTGGCCGAAAATGGGGATAATTAGCCTAGATGTATCATACAACATTTCTCATAGTGAAGGTGAGACTGATAACCAAAAATGACGATGACTATTAAACTTGTTTGATAACAGTATTTCTCATTGTGAAGAGGAGACTGGTAGCAGAAAACAATGATTTATTTACATGCAGGATACAGAATTTCTCCAGGTGATGGTGAGGCTGGTAGCTGAAAATGATGATGGCTAATTTACATGTAGAATACAGAATTTCTGACGGTGAAGGTAGTATGGTAGCGAAAAATGATGATGACTAGTTGAGATGGGGGATACAGAAATCCTCACGGTGAGGTGAGACTGAGAACTGAAGAATTAATTATTAAAATTTAGAATTAATTTTTGAGAAGTATAATGATTAGTTGGCATATGAGATACAAAATTTCTTATGGTGAAGGTGGCACTGGTGGTTGAAAATAATGAAGACTAGCCAACATGGGGGATACAGAATTTCTCGTAGTGAAGATGAGACTGGTGGCTGAAAATGATAATAATTAGCCAAGATGTATCGTACAAAATTTTTCACAGTGAAGGTGAGACTGATAAACGAAAAAATGACGATGACTAGCTAACTTGTTTGATACAGTATTTATCATGGGGAAGAGGAGAATGGTAGCTGAGAAAACGATTATGACTAATTAACATGTAGAATACTGAATTTCTCCAGGTGAAGGTGAGATTGTGGTAGCTGAAAAATTGGTCTTAGTTTGCTGCGTTAGAAAAAAAGCACAGTGGATTACATCTTGTCGACGCCAAATTCTCATGACCGAAATCATCTAAAAAACTTCAAATCTAAAATAAGATGTAAGTATGTGGATTAGACACTGATATCAGAATAGTATTGGAATAAATATTATCAGTGTTCTTTATTAATATCTTGTATACTTTTTAGTTAAAAGATTTCCCTCGAAAAGTTATCGCTTTAGTATCTGGTTATATATAACGAAATAAAAATAATTTATTTATTCTTCCAGAGAAAATCTAACAAGGGGAGGGCATGACTAAAGAAACTCATTTGGGGACGAGACTTTGTGTAACAGTAATACAGCTATAGGGTATTCAAACCCCAATGTAATTCCGTCGAATGGCCAGTCAATTCCGAGAAAACAGCGTTCGAAATTCATACTTAGCTTATATACAAGTTATTTTCTTCCTGGTACAACGTCGCCGGGGCGTGATCGTCTGCGTTTCGGTATACGATCCAATGGACCGGGGTGCTATTCCCGCAAAAGCCAACTTTATTATTTTTTTTCTCTCCAATTTATTTTATTATTTATTTTCAGAATTAAATAATTTTATTTTTTAAAAAAGATCCATCGATTTTTAAATGATATTCTATATAGTTAAAGTAACTATTTCACTTTTTTAAAACACAAAAACAACTAATATATGGTATAACTACACAATTACTTCTGTCATTAAAATCTAATTAATTGTATTTTTAAAATTATTCCGTATACCTAAATGGCCATAAAATTTTACTTCCGTTTTTAACAAAAAGATTTTATTCGAGAGAAAGGCAGCTGTTTTTAAAGAGCTGGTGTTATTCTTATAAGAACTAAAAATTCTTTTAGAAACAAAGAATGCTCCAAAAAAAGGAGAAATTAGGATAACGGATTTTGATTTACGATACAACTTTGTTAGTTTATTTCTGGATTTTTAAGAGAGTTTGTAGTGTTTCGATAGATATTATTCTACATATGTCACATATAATATAAATAGTTTGAATGTTTTATATTGATGATGTCTGTGAATAAAGATATTGTTTTTTATGATAATAATCACTCAGGTTCTTGTATATAATAAAAAAAAAATATGTAAGACACAGTTAACTTTTTACTTGTATTTATTTAGCCTTATTTATTATAATTCAATTTATTTTTACTTTTTAATTATATTTATTTAACTTTATTTATTATTATTTAATTTATTTTCACCTTTTATTTATATAAGTATTATTATCATAACACTATTAGTTGTTTTGTGTTTAAAAAAAAGTAAAATAGTTACTATAATTATATAGAATATCATTTAAAAATCAATGAATCTTTTTTAAAAAATAAAATTATTTAATTCTGAAAATAAAGAATAAAATAAATTGGAGAAAAAAAAATAAAAACGAAGTTGGCGCTCGCGGGAATATAACCACGATCCATTGGATAGTAATCCGACAAGCTTACGATCACGCCACGGCGACATTGTACCTGGGAGAAAATAACTTGTAAATAAACGTAGTATGAATTTCGAACGCTGTCTTCTCGGAATTGACTGGCCATTCAATAGAATTACATTGGGGTTTGAATACCCCATAGCAGTACTACTATTACACAAGGTCTCGTACCCAAATGAATTTCTTTAGTCGTACCCTCCCCTTGTTAGTATTGCTAAATTAATTATAAAATAATTGGGAGCAATACTAATGCATATATAAGTGTATTATATCAAAGTAAATGTGTATTTATTTTTTTTAATTATGTCAAAATGTATTTTGTTTGTTCACTTTCGGTAAATTAATATTTTTTAAAATAATCTTTTGTTTTCGACTTTTCAATAAGCTCGCGCCCCCTTCGTAGAAATATCACGAGCCCCCAGGGGGAACACTCCACTGTTTGAGAAACACTCGATTAACAACAAAATTTCAAGTGCATTTATGGTTAAATATGTTTAGAACAGCGCTTCTCAAACTTTCAATATTCGCGACCCAATATTCAATCATCATTTTCATCGCGCCTGCCCCCTTTCATACAATAACAATGTATTGAATTCCATAATACTATAATTTGACACTAAAGATACAATACGAATTTAATCTCTTATGTGCAACCGACGTATATCAATGTCTCGCTCATCCGAAGCATTAATTTTCTGGACGTATATATACGTCTTTCCGAAGTACGATCTTTTCTGTGCAGATGCTACCTTATACAATTATTCCGAAGACTTTGGAATGCAATAAAAGGACATTGCAAGTGTTTGCGAAGGATTTAACTATTTCAGAGGATTTGCTCATTTATTCCTCTTCTCTCTTCACCCCTCCCCCAAAAAACAAATTGCGTGCGTCTACGTGGTAAACGATGGCATTGAGAAGCGAGTTGCGTAACTTTTAATCGGCAGTTAAGGAATTAATTGTAAACCGTACAAATGATCAAGATAAGTGTTAATACAAATTCATGGGGTCACTGGTAATTATCACACTTGTTCTTAACTTAGTGTTGTTAAATTAATATTAAAATACATTGTACAGTACTGATACATTTATAAGTGTATTATATCCGTGTAAATGTGTATTTTATATTTTATTATATCACAAAGCATTTTGCTTGTTTACTTTCAGTAAATTAATAATTTTTTGAATAATCTTTTGTTTTGGACTTTTCAATAGCCTCGCACCCTCCTTGTACATTTATCGCGCCCCCAAGGGGGACGTGCCCCACAGTTTGAGAAACGCTGGTTTAGGTTCAAACCTATTTATGTGCAATTTGCTTGGAGAAGTTGCATAAGTAGCAATTTTTGTAAAGTTGATTTCATTTCTCTGTTTAGCCGAACCACCATAAACTTACTTTATATCACTTTTCAATATATTTTAACTGGACCATGAATGGTGTGAAAAACATACGATTCAAAATAACAAGAAAAAGTCACATTTATTATTTATAAATAACTATTTCCTGAAATAAAATACTATTCAGAACAATAATTTGGAGCTTCATAGAGAGTTGTAGTTGTTAGCGATCTAAAATTTTACGGATTAAGTGTGTGTTTTGAAATTTATTTCATTCTTCTAAGTAATTGGAGAACTTCTATATAGATATTACAGATTATAGGTATCAAAAATTTCAGAAATTAATTTTAGTATTAAACAATTAACACAATTTTCTTTATTGGTTTTATTGCTTGTATTTGATTTTAATTTTCTTCTTGCTAATATTGAACTCCAAGCCCAATTCAATATTTATCTTAATCTATAAAACATACAAAGATTTTGCACTTAAATGTTGAGTTAGTGAATGGTTCATATATTTATGTCAACTCTATACAGTTATTTTTCTCTTTTAAATGAAAATTCGGCTAAAGTGTAGATTAGGGGGCTTTGGATTTGGCATTTTTATCTAGATGTCATAGATAGCTTAGCTATCGAATCCAATCGCCAAATACACCTATTGCTAGATGTAGTAGTTAGGCGAGTGATTTTGGTCGCCAAAGAAAATTTACATCGCAAGTCCCCCCAATCTACACTTTAACCTAAAATTCTTGTGACAATCCAACAAAAAACTTCTTTTATGAATAGATTTATTTTGCAGAGTAGGTAATATTAAGACAGATTATCGTTTCTGGAATTCTTCTTTCTTCGTTTCTGGAATAACATTACTCAAAGAAAAGATCCTTTTTTCCCCAAGAAAATTTAACCCGAAAAGGATGAATTTTTTCTTCCCAATAAATGTAAAGTGAAATAAAAAAAGTGGAACAACGAAATTAATTCTTCACTTTCTTAGTAGTCTTGCAGGAAAATGGACAGTATTTGACTCAATAGCACATAAACTATTTTATTTCAAAATTTTCTCCAGTTTTTCGTAAATTATAATCAAAATACGTATGATACGAATATTGTGTAGTAAGAAATAAAAAATCTACGAATGTCTTCGAGAACAGCATTGGATTTTCTGTTTGATTTATCTGCTAGTCAAAACTATTTAAGCAAAATATAATTTAGATACTAGCTGTGTAACCCGTGGTAGCAACTACCGCAGTTTATTCAATATAACGAATTATTTTTGTGTAAAATGTTTTTATTTTCCTATTGAAGTAATGCATGAAATGCAATATGCTTTTTCCTGAACTTAATATTTGCGTACTATAACCTGATTATTTGCCCACATTTTTTTAATTTTTAGATAAAAATATTGTTTGTCTGCCAAAGTATGTAACACATAAATTGACAATAATAAAATAACCTTATTTTATCAATTTTCAATTGGCACGAAATATTAGATTTTTCCTTCAATGTCTAATTAATGTTTTCGTCATTAATGTAACTAAAACTTTGTCTTAGATAAAATAATGGTTTGTCTCGTTAAGAAAAGAGATAAAAAATACACACATAAATAAAATAAGACGATGTTAGCACCTATCAAGAAACTTTATTTACAATAACTTAAAAGGATATTACTTAGCTTCAAAACTACATATAAATTTTATTTCTAAAATAAATTTAAAATATGTCAAAATTTTCCTGAAAATGGGCTAAATACTTTTTATAGTTGTCATTAAAACCCCATTGAATAGTTTCTTTGTTGAAGTAGCTATATAAGACAAGAGTACTTAATAGTACAGATGAAAGTGTTCCTTATATTCCCGAAAAGCGATAATAAAGATCGTCCTTTTTCTGGAAATATAAGATACGGCTACTTAAAATATAGAAGTCACAATTATCAAGGCGAACTGTATAATCGTCCTTGCATGATGATCTTCCCTTTGTTACACTTGCTAAAATGTTTAAATCATGAGTTTATTACTATCACAGAAAGGCGAGATAATTATCTCAATCGTCCTTTTTTTTAAATAATTCAACTTCCAGCTTCCAACGAAGGCTTTTCTTTTAATTAAAGGCGAAAAAATAAATCGTCCTTTTTTTATGTTAGCATTTACATGGTTGATGAAAATGCTTCTTTACACATCAGATGTCTGCGTTCAATCGTTCTATGGACACATAGAATTCGATACCAATATTTAAAATGGAAGGTTCCCTTTTCTTAAAGAAAGGCGATACTTAAAAATCGTCCATTTCCATAAAATAAAAAGTTATTAATCCCATAACAGATGGAAAAATAGTTAGAGTTTCTCTCGTTTTCTTGAAGGCGATATAAAGATCGTCCTTTTATTAACTCATCTTTCATATTATAGATAACAGCTCCCAAGATATCTGTTTTGAAGGCAATTTTTTTCTCTTTCTGTAAATAAGACTTTGGTTCCTTTTATTATAGTGAAAGGCTATTATAGTCTTTATAAACTGTGATGATTTTGATCGTTCCTTCTTTTCCACAACCTATGAACTGCTTTAAACTTTTGAAGAATGACTTTTATTCCCAAGGTGATAATTAAGATCGTTTTGATATTAGACACAAGGTAAGTAATACACAAAGTATTGAAATATAGTAGAATTAGTACTACTTTTAAAGAAAGTACTTCGTCCCTTAATTGAGCAATCAGCCTTTTGCTATTGATAGTTCTTTCTAATTTTGTTAATATATTTTTTCATTTTTCCTTTCAGGTAAAAACCGGTCTTCATTCTTTTAAATACACTTGACTCTGGTGAATTTCATGCATTTAGTATTTTTTTATATGCCAGAATTACTGTCGCCTTTAGAAATGCTTCAAAAAATAAGTTTTCAGACTGATTTTAAGGAGAAATTGTATATGAATCTTGATCATTTAACTAATCCAAAACATTTTTTTTTTTTTTTGCGCCTGATTGACGACTTGGCAGAATAACCATTTTATTGATATAAATTATTCTTCTTTGCAGGAGACACGATTATTGTATTTCTTCTATTTATGAAACTGGTAACAACTTGATTTTATATTGCATATTCTGCATCAGGTTGTATAAAGTTTTTAAGGTATTAGATTTTTGCTAATTGCACGTCAAGTTTCACATGTGAAAAACCTCGACAGAGTGCACTGATGGAACCGATCTAGGGTTTTTTTTCTTAAATGCCGGTCGTTCATTTAGTGGGCGGAGATCAGCTTTTAATTCTAACGCCTCACAGATCTTAAAAACAGTGAAAGAGTACACTTTAGGAGGAGTTATAATGTATTGAGCTTTCTTAGGTCTAATTGGTGTTGGTTTTTGGTTAGTATCCTGGAAAGGAACAAGTTCCGCTTTTAAGTTCAGGGCCCGACACATGGCGTAAACGGTTGTTGAGCGTACTTTGGGAATTGTTGAATTGTCGTTAGTACCGACTGTGACATCCAAAGAGAGATGGTTCTCAGTTCCAGTTTGAAACATACAGTGGTGATTGAAGTAGAAGTTTTTTATGATTTCCATGCCCATTTCAAAAATGAGAATATCGAAAAGAGAGGGCATATCGTGCCCAGAAGCAAAGTAAAAGACCCAATGTATCAAGTGCAAAGCAATCTCCACTATAAAAGAGAGTGCCATAGCCGAAAACAAATGTCTTTTGCTTTGTAAAATTTCTCAAAATACGGAAATCGCTTAAAATCGCAACTTTGTAGTCAAGATCAAAACAATAAATGAACTTAAATCTTAAAAACACACACACAATAGTTCTTCCTTTACATTGTTGATGTACTTTAATTCTGATTGTTAAGTATATATTATTTGTTTGAAAGGCCATCTATTATCATAACAATAATGAAATATAATTACATTGTTGCTTTTCTTTAGTTTAGGTATCCGATTACTTGCGACTTTTTTTTTAAAAAAATGGAGATATGGAGATATTTTTGTGGTTTGTAGATTTTTTAGTACATTTACCGAATAAAAAGTCAAAATTAAGAAGGGAAATTATTACTATTAAAATGGGAAAAAAATGGGTAAGAATCGACACAAAATTACATAAACGGTACCCACTCTGTACAAATAGTAAATGAAGAATTTATCACTTTTTCAATTTTCATGTATTACTTTGCTATTCCTTTTTGAAATGGCCTTCAGGATAAGAGATATTTTAATTTTTACAAAAACTAGAGCACTTTATCTTAGTTATTATACGATATTGCTTAAAAAAACAGTGACTATATTCACACGAGGGACTGCACATTTTGTAATAAAACAGTGATTGATAAATCTGAAGGTTAAAACACTTCTCTACTATTATACGGAACGTACACAAAAAATTTGAACAAATTATTTTAAAACCTTTTGAGCAATCGTTTTAAAAACGTTTTGAAAAAAAAACACATTTCGAGTGAAACGCATTTTAAAGTTTGACATCTTATGTAAATTATGGCATCTGCTTTTACTGAAACACTTGTAGTTTTTGTTCTAGTAAACGGAAAATAAAAAAACTTGGTATTTTTACAAAGCTAATAAGATGGCCTAAAAAAATCATAAAAAAATTTGTCAATTAAAAAAAAAATCATGATTTTAGATACCTTAAGTGACAGAACCTCTTCTCTTCTATTCCACAATTTATTCTGGCCGGTACATTAAAGAATGCTTTTTCTCTCATTTTGAAAACTAGAACGGTGCTAGTTTGATATCGGGGGTAATAGCGCCGAGTTACTGTTTATGTTCGCCAAGATGGGCCATAACATTACAAAATGGTTACCTTAATATTTTTATCATCTGTCGATGTGGTCGCCATGGGGATAACGTATATTAGAAATAACTTTTATTGGTTTTTTCCCGCTGTAACCCTTTTAATTTCAGACGATTTTAAATAAAAATTTCTAATTTCTGTAAAAAGTGAACCATTTTCAATGTAATTTTTCTAGTGTTTGCGTCTTCTGTATAATTCTGTGCTATTTTCGAATATGGATATTTCTAAAATGAGTAAGTACTAGAATATTTGGTTGATTTGTCGAATCAGGCACTTATCGCGCCAAGTGTTTTCTCGCCAAATCGATAAACGCGCCAAATCTAGTAACCCTTCTGAATTCGTTTTCCAGTGGAAAAGTTGCTTTTTTGGCGAAATTGAGCGCATGCGCAGTAGATTTCTTTAATTTTAGCAGTTTTAACGGTATCGCGGCGAGTTAGCGCATTCGTAATTGTTTTTTTTTTTTCATTTTAACAGTTTAATTCTTCAACGGTCTTTTTCGCGCATTAGCAGAAAGCTTTTTTTTCTTTAAAAAATCCGTTACACAAGAAACGGTTACTTTTTTTGCTCCGGTTGGGTCAGCTGTTCGCCTTCGTTTTGGGAATTACTTTTTGCAGGTAATATTTTTATTTCTTTCTCCACATAAATTTCAAAAAGATTGCCATGATGTCCAGCGATGCTGTTAGGATTAATTTGAATGAATGCATGAAAAATTACGATTACTATTGTTAAAGGTTTTTTTGCCATGTTGCCTGTGCTTGGAAAGAAAGCAGTTTTAGAATGGTGCATGAAAGAAGGTTTGATTGGATCATCGTATGTATGTCCAAAATGTGGAAAAAGTTTGGAATTGAGAGAAAGAACGAGTATATAAGAAAGTGAATGATGGTTTTTGAATGGTACTGCAAAATTGAGTCCAGTGTGAAAGAGGATACCCATCATGTGTTTAGGAGTGTAAAGAAAGGGTTTTGGTTTGAATTGGAGTAATATGGATTCGCGTGCACCGTTTTGTTAGTGATGCAAAAATAAAAATGTTTTGGAAGGTGCTCTCAGAAATATGCAGTAGCACACTGGTATAATTTCAGTAGGCAACTCATCGTCATCATAAATGTCGGGAAAAGCAGCGTTTTTTAAAGGTAAGTGAAATTATTTCCATTTTTAAATGCCTGATTTTTGCAGTGATTTTCAGTTTCTAAACTTTAAAAGGCTATTTATAATGATTTTCCTTCCGTCATCTTGAATTTCGCGCTCCGGCGTTGCGTGTTGTGGTAGGGTTGCAACTCCGAAACACAACACGCAAAAACGCGCCAAATTGGCGATTTTTCAAAATTTGGCGGAGAAGTGCCGGATTCCACAATTTCACCGAATATTTTTTTCCTTAGAAGAATAAGTGTTGCGCTTTTAATTATCGATATAAATCGTTTACTTTCGTTTTATTTTACGTTTTAAATGTGTTTTTTTACGTTCTTTGTTCGATGCAATTCGTTAAAGGAACTTGCAATGCAAGTTTTATATTGCAAGCTTTCACTATTTTGTGATTAGAATTCTTAATTAATTTTAACATACATTATGTAATAATTTAATTCATAATTTAATACAAAAATGCAATTATTACTTTAATAATCATCTAATTTAATAATTATCTGATATTCGTTATTTATAACTGTTTTTTTAAACATTTATTTATAAATATTATTACATATTTTCGTATTTATTTATAACTATTTTTGTTGTTTAATTAAAGCTATTATGTTATTTATTTATAATTATGTAATAAGCGTAATCTTATGCATTATTTATATTTTTTTTTACATTTCAGTGATTATTCCTTTTTAAAATTCCTATTAAATTTTATTGTATGATAATTATTTCTGATAACTGTTATTAAATCGCACTATGTGAATATTATATATAATTACGATAAAATAATATAAGATTATTATATGCTCTGCTTATAACACTATTCTTAGTACATGTTAATTTTTATTACATATTATTGATATTCATTATTTATTGATTGATCTAGGTCCGTCGCCGAAAGCCCTCGTGTAGCTAAACAGTGCGACGTTAATAATCAATCAATCAATTGATTGATCTAGATTATTCTCAATCTCTTCCTATATACTTTATTTGAAATACATTTCAGTGTATTTCAAAACAATTCTTTACAATTATTGTGTATCATTAAATTAACGTTAGGCCAGTTATATTGCATTCCATTCCAACTACAGTTAACGTTGCTAGGCGCAATTTTACCCCCGTTATCAAATTAGTTCCACTAGAACTAATAAATCCATTTTTGTACATATTTAAAATGCTGTAGGTAAGGAATAAAAAAAAATATTTTCTTTTCCAAATATGGGCAAAAAAAGATACCTACACTTACAAAAAAAAAAAACTATTTCAGATTATTCAAAAAAATTATTTACTGTTTTGAAAAATTGGAATTATTTTCTTATTTTTAATTAATATCTTATGTTTTTTGCGAGGAAGGACGCTGAAATTTTTAGATTTAAGGTATTCCGTCAAAAGTCATTGAGTAAATTCAAAATCATATAACGATAAATGATAAACAATAAATCGATAATAGATATTTTATACCAGAAATCGCCAAAGTGATGGTCCGCGAGAAAATTTCGCTGGTCACCAGAAATATGTGGAATATACTAAATCATCATGAACATTCGCAGGGAAATTTCAGGATAATAATTTAAGCATGCATTTAACAAAAAACCTCATCGACTTATAGTCCGACGAAGCTCTTAAATTTAAATTTCATTCATTCTTATCAAGATCTGAGATTTTGCTTTTCATAAAAGTGGAGTGCTTAGTGACCAGGTGACGAAAATTCTGATTCAATTCTCCACAACTTATTTATGCGAAAAAGCCTTTTCATCTGTCACAGCCATCAAAACACGGTACCGATCTCACCTTGGAATAAATGCAGTTCTCCGTTTTGCAGTAACTATATACATTGGATCCAAATATCTAATATCTTATTTCACAAGTAAGCAGAAACATCCATCATACGAGGAATGTATAATGATAAAAGTTTGATACATTTAAACCATTTTTTAATTGTTATATTTTTACAGTTTTTCAATTCATACTATTAGGTCACACTCTCTATATATTTATTTATTTATTTGTTTGTTTATTTATTTATTTATATCTTGGTGGGATTTTCAATAGTTAATAAAATACATTTTAAAGCTCTCAATTGAGCTGAAACTTTATATACATGATGTGATTTTGGATGACAATACAATAATTTAATTATAATTAATAAAAATTAATTGATTAAAACTAATTATTCAAAGAATTACAAATACAGCCACCTTAGCATCATTTTTGGTGACTTAGCGACCATTTTGGCGACTTGTGTCAAAACTTGATAAGGTTTTTTTCTCACATTTTAAAGGGCTCATTTGAGCTGAAAATTTGTATACGCTATTGTTCTGGGTAAAAATACGATAATTGAATTATAATTAATTAACATTGACAAACTAATTATTCAAAGAATTACGGATATAACCATGTTGGTTTCACTTTTACCGGTTTCTGACGCCATCTTGCATTCGTCTCTATTGTTGTAACAATGTAACTGTTAAAACAAAGACAAAAGTTGGAGTCGAAAACCTGTTTCTCAGTCAAACTAGCCAAACCGGGTTTGCATTGTCGCAGCAATGCAGACACATCATGCTCTTTTTTCAATTCCTACTACTAGTTCACTCTCTTCCCCCTATATATATATATATATATATATATATATATATATATATATATATATATATATATATATATATATATATATATATATATATATATATATATATATATATATATAAGTTCAAAATTTCAATCGTTATTAAATACTTTCTATTCATCCATTGACTTAAAATTGTAATTGACTTACATTTTTTTTATATTACTTGTTTTTTATTTTTTTTTTATTTTACTATGGTTTATTAACAAAGCTTCCATATAATTTGGTTACAATTAATAGTTTCATTTTATGAACTAGGTGCATTTTATGTGTTCTTAGATCACAATATTTTTTATAAATATATTTAACACTTAAAAAATCCATGTTAGTGGTCCGCGGGATTTAAATTATGAATTTACTGCTCCATGAGGTCAAACAGTTTGGCAACCGCTGTTTTATACAATGTTATATAACGGAATATTTGTGTTTAAAATATTTTATTATAATCTCGTCATTAAAATGAAGATTGTTAACTACCGAGTGTGTAACTTAATCCCGATGAGAGAATTTCCTGTTTCCCCAATGACGCCAGCACTTCTGTGTGTGTACACGCGCTAGTTAGTGATTTCTATAATTATGTGATTAAAATTCCCTTTTTCGAAATTCGTTCCACTTCTTTTCATTGTCAGAGAGGTTTTTTTCCCTCCATCCAGCCCGGCGTTGCACGGAGATTTTCGAATGCATACCACATTGCCAAGGAAATTCCTCTTGCCCTCTCGCTGTCACCACTTCCTGGTGTGTGTGTGATTTCTATATTAATGTCATTAGAATTCTCTTTTTCGAAATTTTGTCCATTTATTTTATCGTCAGACTGGTTTCTTTTCCCTCTCTATAGCCCGGCGTTACATGGGCTTTTTTTTAGTGTAAAACTATTTTTCACTCTTCCAGAGATAAGATTTTTCTTCAAATTTCGATCAGTGACTCATAAAAAATAATACTGAATTAAATAATTAAAAAACTGTTAATTTAAAGCAATGAAAAGGAAACGATTCTGATGATAAGAGTAAAACCAAAACACTTTCATTATTTTTTCACTATACTTAGTTTCTAAGAAACCAAAATAATAAAGCAGATTTCAGATTTTCATTAATCAATCAATCGTTACATACAGTTAATTTTGATTTGTCTCTAAAAATATTGCAGTTTTATCCAAAATAATAAACGATGTACTTTTTTTAAACGAATAATTAATTTAGTAATGAAATAGTAGAAATTATCCAACGGTTTTTTAAAAAATATATATTAATTTAATTTCATTATAGATAAATAATGAATAAAAAAATCTTACCGTTAACTATTGAAACATTTGCTTTTTTCTGGACGATTGAGTGTTTGACTAAACATGTCTAAGAAAAAAGATTATTGGGAAAAGCCCAGATATATGATTACATTCACTGAAAAAAAACATTCAAAAAGAAAATAATACTATCTAATAAAAACATTTTAGTATTTTATTACATTTTTATAGTTTTTCATTCCACTGTGATTCAGCAAATTACTTAAAAACGTATCTGACGTAAAAAATGTATATTATTTAAAGTTAACATGTTCATTATTTTAACAATAATTTCTTTCTTAGAATTTAAAATAATAAAATTAATTTAAAATGTTCATTTAGCAATTAATTATGACATACCGTTTGCTTAAAAAATGGCACTAAAAGCAAAATCTCGTTTGTTGAAATTCATTTCAGTGGTAAAAAAAGTAGGGGGGAGGGGAGAAGTAAGGTTTCCGAATTTGTTTTTCCATGCATGTGTCGCAAGTGCATGGAGAGAATTCGGTGAGGTTTACTACAATTAATGGTTGTTTGGCAATTTTGGCAATTTTTTCGTTGCTGTCTTTTAGCCCACGGAAACGAAAATGTATTTTTTTTAAAAAAAGGAGTATGTTAAAAAAAGACAGAAAAGTAGAAATTTTTTAAATTAGAAAACTCACAACTCTTTATTAAAACTGTGAGCATTTATTGAAAAATCGTAAAAAAAAACTATTTTGTATTTAATTTTTTAAATCACTGATTCTAAAATAGCAAAGTATGAACTTTTTAGTTCAGAAGGTTTATTCGTAACAATTATAAGAAAACCAAACAGTTTGATTGAAAAATTCTTTTCATAAAATAGCGTCGTAATTGACTCTTAAACAAAAAATGTAAGAAAAATGTTGCATTGAGGAATTCTTGAAGAATGCTTTACTTAAAAAAATATTAATTTAAAGCAATAAAGAGAGAGAAAACGTTCTGATATAATATATTTTAAAAAACTAAGCATATGCATTATTTTAACAATAACGCATATCAAATCTATGTTCCTTTTTCGTTATTTTTTTCTCTGTTACTTAACTTAAAATTGTTTTTAAGCCATTTTTTCAAATATCTTTGGATTTTTAAGATTTTTAAATTGTTTTCGACAGCTTTTATTGTTTCTTAAAGTAATAATTTATAACTAATGTGCATAAAAGTAATAAAGTGTAGTAGTAAATAGTAAAAGTAATAAAGTGTAGTACAATAGCTGAAGTTTATTCCATGAAAATTTTTTGTCTTTATAGCTCAAACTATCCAAAAGATCTCCAGATAAATGATAATATCTTGAAAAATATACATTTAATTACATATTAAGCTCAACCAACATCATTGTTATGCTTTACAATTTTTTTTCCAGATGAAAGAACATATTTAAAGTAATTACAAACAATGCCAACTTAAGCAACATAACTTTAACTACAGACGATTTTATATCAGCAGATAAATTAAGTAATCAGATATATTAAGAGTTACGGGAATTATTGAATCAGAGTAGACGATAATAAAAAGGAAGAGAATATTCAATCTAAAAAGTACCTTACTATAAGATTTAAACAGTCAGTTAAGAATTAGTTCAAAATAAAAGAAAGAAATTTAAATAATACTACAGTCGAAACCTCTATATTGCGAATTTTTCTATGTAGCGAACTTTTCCCTGGAATCTTGAACATTTCACGATTTTCTTCGTAAAATAATCTCTCTATAGCGAAGTGTATTTTCTATATAACGAATTTTTTCTTTTGGGATCCATTTTTTTCTCCCTATTTTTAAAGTATTTCTGAACATTTCAAGTTTTTTTCATTTTAACACATTTTATGGTGGTCATAAATCTTGAATTGGTTTTATTAGATCCATATAACGAACTTTTCCTAGGGATTTAGTGACTTCGTTACATAAAAGTCTGACTGTAAATATTTTACAATACAATACTGTAGCCTTATTATCGCTCATGTTCTTGTTCTGGGAGCCTCACTCAAACATCTTGACATAAAACAGAACGCTGAAAAGAATAGACAGTTTTACGCATATTTTTAATAATTTCTTTACACACGTTTAGTTCCATATATTATTTTTAAGTGATTTTTAAAGTTGTTTTATGGATATTTTAGAGATTACTTTCAATTTTTTTTTCAATACTGGATCTGGTGAAAATTTTTAGTAAAATATTTGGCGTCATCTATACATAATTGCCAGCAAAACAAAAAATGCATTTGAATAGAAACACAAAAAGAATAGAACAAACTTTCTGACTATAAAACACGAAAGGCTGAGGACCAGAAACAATTTCTTAGCTCATTTGCTCGCGAGGGAAGGTCAGTAAAGTGCTTTCGGCCATATGCGGAGTACTTTCTTTGTTTGTATGGAACTGGGAAAGATATTGTTCTTCTCAGGAAGACTTATAGCTACAATTTCTTCATATTTGTGTTGTACGAACGAAAGGGGAACTCCCACGCAATCAAACTGATGAAGAGATCTAAATCAGTTTACTAGCGCCAAGCATGGAATTTGTCCTGGAGTAACTTAGCAACTTTCAATAGTTGAAATGACTGCTGTCTTTTTAGTTCTTTATTTGGTATTTGTTGGTTTCTATTTTTTATTAGAATCAAAAGAAATACGTAGAAACGATGAAAAACAAATTCCACATAGCACTTGTGGTGTCTGTACACTATCAATCAGAGCTAATTGATTAAAAAAGAAACCAGATAAGGAACTTAAAGTAATCAATTTATGAAGAGATAAAATTTTTAAAAATTGTACTGAAGTTCAGAAAATAATTCCATTGAATCTATAAATCTTAGGAACAATACCCCCCTCACCACCACCAACCCAGTGAGTATTTCATGAGAAACCACTTTTCTTTATTAAAAATACTTAGAAGAAATTGCCAGAAATTGTGCAATACCGCATGTTATTTACATTTTTCAGTTTGTTTAAATTACCTGCATGGTAATTATTTTAGATATGATCTTAGTGTAACGCATTAAATGATATTAACTTATTATATTTAAATTGTTCTGAATTCATAAATGCAGGGTAAAAAACTCTTCTTGCTAAGCAGATGCGTTAAAAAGAACAATTATTAAACAGATTATCGAAAAATAAATGGCCATTTTCTTAGAAAGGAATTAAAGCGCCAGATGTACCTTAAAGCAAAATCACTGTAGCGATGGCATGCTCATAACGGAAAGCTATGAATTTTGTTTACCGACAAGAAACTTTTTGACCTATCAACCAACAGAATGATCATGCATATACAAGGACTACCTAAAAAGCTAAAGATAAAGATAAATTCTTGCGTAATGCTCATCATCCGGTTTTCGTAATGGTAAGGTAGGGTGTTAGCTATGAAGGCGATTCGGATATTCATTTTTGCCAGATAGGAGTGAAGACTGTAGCAAAAGTTTATTAAAATCCTTTGAAAGCGACAATAATGAACGCCTGAACATATGTTTTTTCAACTGAAACGATAGGACTTCTCAACAGGATTTTGCTCCCGCTTAAAAGGCAGGCTACTCAGCGGTTGTTGTAACAGAATGTGCCGAACTTCACAGAGCACAAAGATTGCTGTTTCTACCATCAAGATTTAAATCTACTTTACTATAAATTGTGATCAGTATTGGAGACAAAGGTATGTCCTAAACGGCATCCCAGTTTGAACAGACTTAAGGGATGGTGGACCTTCGCAATGTCAAATTTTGGTCAAAATTGCGATTTTGGTTTTTTATACTAATGATATTCCTTATATTTTATAGAATAATTCTGTCAAAGAATTTTGTCACTTAGATTAATAATTACTGAATTAGTTTTTTTATTTTACTCAAATAAATGTTTATTGTGCACTTTTCTAGGTCCGCAAATTTTCCTTTTTCATTGTTACATAAAATGCTCCTTTCGTTTCAAATAACTTCATATTTCTTTGAAGTTTTCGCAACTTATGAAAGATGATATAATTTATAAATTCGGGCATTAGTTTTCTAAAAAATTAACGGATCATATTCTGTGTTGTTTTGAATACCTTGAATGTGTGATAATTGGTGAAATATTTCATACAGTATTGAAAATTTATCTTTTTTTCAAGAAATTTTATTCTGAATTTAAAATCCATGCATAGATATATTTTGTTGTAGTTCATCTATATATGAAACAAAAAATTATTTACATATCTTAAAAACTAATGCACTAGCAGCAGTTTTAAAAATTAAATTTAGAAAAAATCAGTTTATAATGGCGTTTTTGAAAAGTAAATTTAAATTGTGAAATATAATAATCATTTACTATAGATACCATTTTCAGCTAATTAAGCTAACAATTTAAGAAATTAGTTTTAATGGTCCACCGTCCCCTTTAAAAGTTCTGATGGAAATTTTCATGGTGGAACTGCATGGCTTGATAGATGATTTAAACCTGTTTCAAGACAAAAGGTGGCCATTTTGAAAAAAAGGTGCGAGCGGTTAAATTTAAAAGTGAAATAAAATTTTCAGAAAATTGTTTTAAATTTATCATAAAGTTTTTTTATTTTAATTCCTGTATAATAGTGTCAGAAATTATGGTACCACTAGGTATATAAATTTATACAGAGAGAGAAAAATAGAGAAAAAGTGCGGTTTTCCGAAGAAGGTTCTCTGTGCAACCACATTGTATAATTTATCTTATTGACATACCTTATGTAATACTTGTTACATTTTCCTTATATAATTCATGAATATGTTCTTTCGGACAGTGACAAAAGAAGCAAACCTCTGTTCAAAAAGAAAAACATTCCTTTCGTGATCTGTCTTAATGGGTAAGTGTCAATAGTGCATTAAAGGTACAATATAAATACATATAAAATAGAATATATACAAAAACTGAGTGTAAAATATTGTATTTCTATAATTTTACAAAAAAAAAAAAAAAAAAAAAAAAATCAGACAAAACTTATTTTTGGAAAAAAATATTTTTTATATAAAAATAACCATAAAAAATAAAATAAGTGTGGGTAATAGTTTATTTTATTGTGTGTGAGTAGCTATTGAAGCAAAATGTATTGTGTCTAATTTCAACAAATAAAATTTCTGGAGATATTTACAATTAAAAAAAAAAGCAGTTTCATTTTTGATTAATTTTACTGATGCAATACATTTAAATTTCTTATTTCATAAAGAGATACAATATTCACCGAAAAGAAATGTAAACTCCAAAACAACTGGAATTTATTTTATCATCCACCTGTGTTTTTTCATTTTTTTTTATAAAACGATAATGATTACTTCTGTTCGAAAACAATCATTATCATTCCAAAATGATTACCTTCGTCAAGGGTCGGAAGAATAACGAATATCACAAAAAATAATTCCAGCTAAAGTTGTGGCATTTGATATTATTTTATTTTGTTTTAAATGTGAAATAACTTTCACAGAATTATGCAAATGTCAATGTCCTTGCACTTACAGAAGCAGAAAAAAATATACTTTTATTTATTATTTTTTCAAAATTCAATTGAGCTTTTATATTTTAAATAAAACTTACGTTATTTTTCAGTTTTTGTTGTTGTAAGGACGCATTGATGCAATTAAATAAAGTTATTGTCTTTTTAAACTTCTTTTACTTTTTTATGTCTTCTCGAAAGTTATTAAAATTTTTTATTCTTATCTTATTGATGTTCTTTAAGTAATTATCTACTTTGTTTTTATGGCCTTTGATTTTTAATGTAAATGTGATAAAGCACATTCAAATAATGTTTGTTTCATTAACTTATAAAAACTTATTTAAATAGATAAGAAGAAACACACAAATGTGTATTTAGATATTCCTAATCAATGTATTTTTTAATTAAAAGTAATCAGTACAAAATATATTAATTTTATTTAAATACTCATTAAGAGGCGTTGGAATTAAATATGACATTGAGAATCTAATTAAATAATCATCGAATTTCCTCAAATATTATTTAAATATTATTTTTCACTCGTAATATAAAATAAATATTTTTATTCTCAGAACATACATTAAAAAACAAAGCGGATAATTTTTTTTATCATAATATGTTTTAATTGCCTTTTTTATTTTTAAATTCTTTTGTCTTGCTTCGTGTATGAGTTATTGAGAACCTCAAATAAATGTAGAAACTTACACATGAAACAACATAAAATTAGTAATGGCTATTCTGATTATTATGTTACATTATCATTTTCCCTTTATTTATATTTTTTTATTATTATTATTTCCACTGACGTTATTAGTTTTTAAATAATGAAATATTTTTTTGCTTTCCATGTGATTCCTTTTCGTAAAGGATGTTTTTAAAAAAATATAAAAGAAAACAAACAAGGAGGATAACTTTTTAATTTGTTTAATTTTTTAGTTGAATTTATATTGAAGTATTTGAGACGTATAAGGGGAACTAGATTTATAAATTAGTTAACATTATATTATTACCTCAAGCAAAAAAAAAAAAAAAAAAAAACGTTCCATTTTGGACAATTTGTATACTCTAAGAAGTTCAATTTTATAAACAAAAATTAATAATTTTTGATATTAAAATGATATTTATTTATTCTGAACATCCTATAACCATCGTAGGTTTTCGTGACTTTAGTGTGTGTGTGATTACAGTTTTTTCTTCCCTATGTTATGCATTTTCTTTCTTTTTCTTATTTATTTTTGCATGTCATTTTATTTAAAAAGCATGAGGGATTAAAATTTTTAATTTTTCCCTTAATTTTTTAGTATTGAAATAGAAAGACTTATTTTTTTAAAAAAAATTTATTTTTGAATTGAAATATAATTGGATTATATTTGAAATGCAAGTAACAAAAATATACATACAAAACGTGAATTTTATGATTTTCTGCTTTGAAAATTATACTACCACATACTTGGTTTCATACCAGAAAATTATTATAAAAGATATTTTTGCTTTTCACGTAAAATAATATTTTAAATTTGATTTTCACAGTTAAAGGAATAGCTTTAATTTAATTAAAAAACCTACGTTTTTATTTTATATTTTTTTCCTATAAATTTTAGCCTTTTTCTTTCAAATTTCATATGTTTTGTTAAGCATTTCTTAGCTGTGTATTATCGTTAAGATCTCCTGTGTTATAACTGGCGTATGTCACATGCAAGATATTCTTTTTTAAATCCCGTTTCTTATCGGTCAGAAAAGTATCTCAAATATAGAGTAATAACTTTTCTTCTTTGAACTTTGTTATCTACAATCCTTCTCTTATAAAAAAAAGGAGATTGGAGTTGAGAAAATTTGAAAAATTTAGGTTAAAAGTTTTATAAACTTATGAAAAACAGTTGCTTCAAAATTATTATTTATTGCACAGACTTTAGCCTACCTGACAGTTTTGAGTCGAAAAATATTGGAACATTACCAATTTCGTTTAACAAGGCACAAGCATTTTTTAAAAATATGCTTTGAAAATTGAAAATAAAAAAGGGTTGTATAAGTAATATCAGTTTAACAATATGCTTCGTGAACCAAATATAAATTGTTCTGAATCCTAAAATATTTTAAAATAAAATTACAGTTTATATTTTCATATTCTGCTAAAAAACCTTTACTGGTAAGGATTTTTCTAACTATAAAATGAGTAAGACTTTTTTGCTTTGTGAAACCGTAATGCTTTTTTTTCTTAGGAATTTTCTTTTCATTTCAACTTTCCAGAATGAATAATTCATACTTTACAGGAAGAAAAGCTTTTAAGCATAATAACTTACGCTACTCTTGAACAAAAAGCATTAACATTTAATTTTTATATATAATGCAAATTATTGTGAGGATTTTTGATATTCATTCAGTAAATGCATCCCAACAAATATAAAACTTTTCTACATTCATGAAATTATTAAGAAAAAAAGTTAAATGTGCAAAAGAAAGCAGTTCGTAAAGAAAGAAACTCTAATAATTTAATTGTTATTTAGCAATGATTCCCCAATTGAAAACTTTTTAGTTTGACATTTATAAAGTTTAAAACAATATTTTTTCAGTGATTAAATTTTTCTTTCATGTAACAAAATGAGTTTATTTATTTTTTAATTAAAATTTAATTAAAATTAATTTCTAACCATTTTGATTAGTGTGGGTGGTAAAATCCTGAAATTACCTTCAGACTGTCATGTTTTATTGAAAGGAGTGAATTGATTATAAAGATTATTGATGTAGCTTTTAAAATATCCTTATTTCCGAGCTTTAACTTATGAAAAAAAGGACCGTCATTCAATTAATTCATAGAAAGCCAAAATATTAACGTCCGATACTCGCGTATTGAACGATCGAACCATTTCGCCAATCGAAAAGACACTGCCAATTCAAAAAAAGTCACAAAATGCTGTTATCCTCTATTATTACTATGTTTGAACGTGCGCAGGAATGGTTTCTAGTATTGGCTGTATATCGTGGCATTTGGTGATATCTTTTGATTTGAATAAATTGGCCAGTGTTAAAACGTAACTACCTCATGTTCTTATAAAAATAGAAAAAAATATTTATTTCATACATACGAAGTGATTATACATAAAGTTCCACTTTCAAAGTGCTGTTGAAAAGAACTTCTGATCAGAATGTCTTCAAATTTGAACTGAGTATACTTGAAGGAGGGGGAAACGGTTTACCATAAAGAAAAAAGTTCTAAATTGTATCAATAGATGGTGCTATAAGTGATGCAACGAAAGTGGATGTAACTGCAATTTGCATTTTGAATCAAGTTACAACAGCTTTGTCATGAGTTGCTCATTAAACTAACTATACTGTTCAATGCACATGATTGTTTCGGTTTTTTGACGGAAAAATTACTTCTAAGTCATTTAACAGTTATTGCACTATTAGTGAAAAACACATCCATCAAGGCAAAGCTATACCCCATTCGATGGAAAAAAATAGTTTTTTAATTGTCCTTGAGTCAAAAACCACATAAAAGTAACAATAAAAACAGCATCAATTTTTTCTTATATTTACTATACTATTTCCTCCTCCCTTAAGCCCATTTAGTTAAAATTTGAAGTCATTTTGAGCAGCGGTTCTTTTTTTACAGCATTTTGAAAGTAGTATTTTAATTGTAATCACCCTGTGTCGAGGATGAATTTTACTCTCGTACTTATTAAAAACAATACAGTTCCTTGAAATAAAAAGTTATATTCAAAAGAAGCTCTTTGAAAAAAGTTGAAGAAATAAAATACTTTATTGGTATTCGATACCATCGTTGCTGTGTGTGTGTACTAGTTTCCAAATACTTTTAAAATTGAATTTTAATCTGACACACACCGTTTTCATTATTTCAATTCCGAGAAACGGGGGCTTCGGATATTTGATTTTATCGTCACCACGAAGAAAAATTGTATTTTCGATCTAATCCCAAGGAATGCATTGTGCCATCTCTTCCCCACCGTTACTTCTCTGGAGTTCTTTTAAAGAAGCTATCACCGCCTTTGAAAGCCAACAAATTGGTATACACAATAGAATCAGACATTCCTTCCAAGAATCCGGACAGCGAAAGAAAAACCCTATCAGAACTTAACCGAAAAGTTAGAAATTTTCCTTAGTGAAAGACATTTTCTTCTTTATGTTTAGCTTTGAAGAGAGTTTTAGGTATTGATTAAGACGAACACTTCCTTGAAATTCTTTTAAAACATGTTTTCGAATAGCTACTTAAATTGGATACTAAGTTTTTGTTAAAGGTTTTCGATATATGTATATATCATTCTAGAAGAGAGCATACGAAAACGAATAGAAAGTGCTCCATATTTTTTATTTATTTTAGAACAATTTTGAATTAAGAAAATAACTATCTACACATTATTATCGAAGAATGTATAAATGAGAGATATTTATTTTCTTTGGAGTCTACAAATAAATAAACTTAATAAAAATTGCTAAAAGTGAGTGAGAAAAATGTTTCATTCTATTTCATTCGGAAATGTTTTGATTTAAGCATTGGTTTTTTGAAGTTTTATTCGCTTTGTGATTAAATAGGGAAAATAAAATTTTGTTTCAAATTTTTTATGGAATGCGCATATAGTTACTTTCTCATATTTTATTTGATAAAAAAGCTTTGTGCTCAGTCGTCTTATAACTTTTGAAAAATTCAGAAAGGTTTTCAAAGTAAAACTGGTAACTATTTCTTGTAAAGTGCAATCAATCTTTGCGTTACTTGTATTTCTGAATTCAAGCATTTACATTCCGAATGATTTTAGGTGTACAAAGCCCTCTCCTCCTTTTCCCACCAAATTCAAAGCGAGTCCATAATAATCAATAATCAAGTACGTAGTTGTCATAAATCTACTAAAGCAAAACAACAAGAAGAAATATAACAAGACAGTATTTGTAAAAAATAAGATAGCCACAATCATATAATAGCAAATTCTTAGCCATAAGAAATAATATTGTAGGGTTAAATATATTTAAAAGGTCAATAAACATTCCCCTATACAGGGTGTTGCCGAATTCGATTGACAAATTCAGAGGGGTGATAGAGGGAAATCATAAAAACGACAAATTCCCATACAACGTTGGTTTGCAAACCACATTTCGTTGGTAAAAACCTCGAAAATAGAAGACGTTGGAAGAATGATGAGCCAGATGAGGGAAGAGGCCACACGAATGAGGGGATTGAGAGGACATTTACTGCCCGAAAACCTCAATGACGTAAAATACTTTGTTTTCCTACAGCACGTACTCCCAAGGCGCTGCAGAGAGAACCGATGCGATGGTACACCAACATATTTTTGGATTACGGTGCATAACCACTCCATGCTACATATACCGGGGGTGGATTGGACTCGACGGACCTGTTGATTGGCTTCCAAGCTCCCCGGACCTCAATCCCTTGGATTTCTTCTTCTGGTGCCATCTGAAATCCCTTGTGTATGAGACACCAGTAATTACAGTAGTGAATCTCAAGGCACGGATCGACGTCGCTTCAGCTGACATCGCCAACACACCGGGTTTGTTTGAACGCGTCCGGCAATCCATCGTATGTAGGTGTGGGCTGTGCTATGATCTACGCCAGGGGACGGCAGACCTTTACACGATTCGGTCTACTGTTAATTTTTTCAAACTTGCTGTCCCCCCAGTAGCATAGGTATGGCGAACTAAAAAAAAGCTCAATAAAAAATACCGAATATGTACTTACACAAATAGAATAAAAAAAATTTATACTTTTAACACCACGTTTTAAGCAAAACCCAAGATTTAAACATACTAATTATACCCACAAATTTAATGATATCAAATGATACATTTATTATGCAACAATTCAAAATACATAAAAAAAATCATTTTCATTTAAAGTTTGTTCTTGTAGTTATGGTCTCAGCAGAAGACTTCGTCTGCATACTGTCCGCCCCAATTTTGAATGACTCAGTGATGGTTCAGTAGCCAATCCTGTGTTATCGCGGGAAGAGTTGATCAACGTTTATTTTCTCCTTTAGTAGGTGTGTGGGGGAAACCCATTTCTGCGGCTGGTATGCGGTGATCATATTTTCCCCCTACAGTCGCAGAAAATGTGCGCTTCCAATAATGTAATGTCTACACTAAGAGGTCTTCAAACCTTTACGCTTGAGAGGCAAATTAATACATTTAAAATAATCCGTGGACCACATTAATAAATTAGCAGTGATTCGTGGGCCACACGACTGCCAAAAAATACTGCAGTCAGGAGTTTATATAAAATTCACCATCTACTCTATGAAGACCCCTAACCTACACATAGTCGCAGGCATTGTGAAGAGCCCATACTCCAGTCTATCTGGTATCGATGTGCCAGAAATATATATCTTTAAGTATGCGAGTCTTAGATCTTACGGAAAGGTGGTGATCCCAAATTGTTTTGGAAGTCCATCGGTCTATCGCGATCGACTTAATGCCCACCCCGGATCTACGCAGTCACCACTTCAAACAATTCCTGCGACAGTTCCTTGTCTTTGCATTCCTAACGTCGAACTGCGATGCATTGTTCGTATTGTAAATATGCTCTTACGCTTAATTAATCTATTTCTTACCTCTTACTCCCCCTTTTCATTCCACTTAGCATTACAGCCTTCATAATTGTTTTTGCGAATTACTCCGAGTAAATGTGGTTTGCGACCCCATGTTCTGTGGTGATTTGTCGTCCCCATGTGCTGCTTATTATCACTTCTCTGAATTCGTCGGTCAAATTCGGCAACACCCTGTATTTGTCTATACTACTGAGCTGCAAGGACGAGAGAAAAAGTGTAAGAATAAGATTCTATAACTATTAAAAACTATAAACATAATACTAGAAGAAAACCACAAAACATTATGAATTAGATACCAATGCTAAATATCAAATGATTCTACATATCTAAGTCAGATAATTCAATATCTAAATAAAATGGTAAGCTTTTAAGAAGACTTTGTAATTGCTCAGCAGTACGTCAATAAGGAAAACTTAACAGCATATTGGAACTGATCTGAGTATATCTTGAGCAAATATATATAGAAATAGAGAGAGAGAAAGAGAGACAGATTATAGCTTTTCTTATCTAATGTCATTACAAAAATCATAATTTCGCCAAGTTATCCCGAAAGAATCGAGGAAGTATAGAATGCCTAAGAGGAAGTATAGAATGCTGTTTATTCTGTCTAATTTTTCTTTTACAATTGCCTATAGATTTATTGCATTCTGTTCCGGAAAGAAGCTGCTTTGTTAGAAGGTATTGAATTCAAGACTTGATTTCTAGAAGACGTTAAGTAATGTATCAATTGCACATTAAACCCAAAACCTTGTGCAATATGAGTCGTAGGTACTAGTTCATTTGTCATCATTTTCGATTGTCAATAAAATGAATTATTTTCATACACGAAAAAAGAATTAAATCTGTATAGTAAGCTCTGAATTGAGTATGAACCTACAGCAGAGTATTCATGTAACATATATGTTTTACATAAGAGTCTAAATTTTGTTTTAAAAAGTCTTGTTTTTTTGTTACTAATACATTTGTTCCTTTTCCAACATGTAATGTAAACTTATGTAATCGAATTTATTTTTTTCCTAAAAATGAATCAATATGATACTCAAAGAAAAAAAAACTATTGCACAAAGCTCTATATGCATTTTTACTAATTTTGATACAAAAAGCGATTGAATACTTGGCACTATATCTTCTCATCTGGATCATCTACAATCATTTAAGTATGAAGTCAACCATTTACCGAGAAATTTAACCCAATGTTCATTAAAATATTTTTAGATCCTTTTTACTTAATCACGATATATACTTGTGCGGGGTTTTTTCATTGAGCCTGTAACTGTTTTAGGATTTTAAGGTATGGATACTGAGTGGCTCATGTGGAAGTTTCTTGCAGATGCACAATAAAAATAACTTGATTATCTTCGCTGGATATTTCAAGTCATTGCATTGCTGGATGACGAAGCTTGACTAACGACCATTGTATTGACATTTTTTTTGCAAATTACTCTCTATAACAATACTAATTTTTTTATAATATATAGTAAATAAAGACAAGTTTCCCACTCAACTCACTGCCATACAGCCTCAAGCGAGGATGGGTTTTCTCAATCTTTATATTGTTTTTTGAGTTGCTATTGGCAATCTGATGTGTAAATTTACCTCCAATATACAAAAAATGCATAAGTTTTAAATTAACGTTGTATTAGAACAGCAGAAAATTATTGGCGGGATGATAGACCTTATAATTGTGAACCTTGATCAAATGGTGACGAGAACATTTGCCACATTATTTCACGTATTAAAAGAAAATAAGTATCTGTGTTTTACAATATCAATGAGTGTGAAGCAACGTCCAAGAAGAGCTATAATCTGTTGAATCTCATTCATGTCATAAAATGTTTCATGAAAAAAAGCATTGCAAGTTTTATAGAGAAAATTAAAAAAAAACCCGTTTTCTATTAACTGTATAAATAACACTAACCTTACAGTTAACTCTATCTAAAAAATTGTAATAAAACACATGTAAAAATAATCTCTCTTTGAATAAAAATATCTTTTATGGAAGAACAAGAATATTCCAGAGAATTTAAAAATTATTTTTCATATTTTAATTAGTACCGCATGCAAGACAGTGTTTGAGGAATTAGTTCTCATCAATCAAGTCAGAACTGGCGCATTCAAACCGCAATTATTTTCAAAATAAAGAATATATTGTTAAAATGTTTATCTTCTTACATATGTCTTCATTTCTTACAACAAGCTATTGAAAGTTCCCTAAGAGACCTATTACTTCAGAGGGACATGTTAGATAGAGAAGTAGGATTCCTTAGTTATTAATGCATTACTGATGCATTCCTCCTGCTGGAATGCGTTAACTAGCTTACATATTACCGAATGTATGTACGATATAATTAATATTTTCTCTATTTCTTATTTCCTTTCATTAATTATACATGTGATTTGGTATCAAGCTATTTAATACAGGAACATTAATATAAAAATAGTGTATTTAACTATGAGCAGCTCATTATGAATAAGAACAACAAATGAAAAAAAATGTGGGGAATTTTTGAACAAATAGTAAATAGTGATAGTTAATAAGAGTTATAAAGTCATCCTCATATATAGTAATCTTTTTTAAAAAAAGAACACAAATCAGAGAAACATTTGGTAGTTTTATTGAGTTCTATTGTTAACTAACTGACATAGAGCCATTCTTAACACGGGTGGATTGAAACAATATATCAAACAAGATGGAAGGATAAAAAACTCTGTGGTTAAATTTTTAAGTTATATTTTGAATATTTTTCGACATCAAATTAGTGTACCTAAAACTCATAAGTCAAAAAAAGCTTTTAGCTCAAAAACTTTTAAACATATGAATCAAAACAATTTATTTCAGGATAACCTTGCTTCTTCAAAATGACTCAGAACAAGCTAGAATTCTAAGCAAAAACTACGTTGCCAAACCAACAAAATTACAATTCGTTTATTGAAATGATAGTTTTTAAAAGTTATTTATTCATATAACAGTGTTGTAATTCTGTCTCAAAAAACAAAACAATGCCAAAAAACGACTATAAATAAATATAATTCTGATAAAAGTATTTAACAATCCCCCCAGAAAACTGCACTGAATATAAAGTTTTGCATTTCGAAATAGGTTATATGCTATATTGCAAGTGCTACTGAAAATCGCTTAAAAGTTGAATTAAAATTATAAAGTGAATTCTGAAGAAATCTCTTTCAGTGCATAGCATCACGAGCTATAGTTTCAGCGTGCCAACTTTCACACGTCTGGGTTGCTTAGATTTTGTATCACATCCAAAATACACACACAAATTTTCTTTTTCTTTTAATTGTATGAATTATGTTCTTCATAACTTTATCTAGCATACACTATAGATGAATTTTTTATAAAAATATTTAATTTATTACTGTACCAACTTCGAAACTTTAACCACATCCACTGTAGACAATTGATTTCCATTTGGATAATCTAACATTAACAAGGTTCAAACACACAATTACCTAATAGATCAATTATCTACATTGAGCCCTTAAGTTCATTACAAAAGCCTTAATTTAAACCTTATCACAGTGCTTCTCAAACTTTCAATATTCGCGTTCCAATATTTAATCATCGTTTTCATCGCGCCCCCCCTCCAAACAATAACAATGCATTGAACTCAATGATACTATACTTTGACACTTAAGCTACGATGCGACTTCAACCTCTTATATGCCACCGACGTGTATAAACGTCTCGCTCATCCAAAGCATGAATTTTCTGGATGTATATATACGTCTTTCCGAAGTACGATCTTTTCCGTGCACTGCTATTCATAAACTTATTCCGAAGGATTTGGAATGCAATAAAAGGACCTTGACAGTGTTTGCGAAGAATTAACTTATTTCAGAGGATTTTTGTTTATTTATTCCTTTTCATCTTCCCCTCTCCCCCAAAACATCAGAATCGCTTAACTTTTACAGTACTGATACATTTATAAGTGTATTATATCAGTGTAAATGTGTATTTTATATTTTATCATATCAGAAAATATTTTGTTTGTTTACTTTCAGTAAATTAATAATTTTTTATCTTATCTTTTGCTTTCGACTTTTCAATATGCTTGCGCCTCCCTCGCAGTGTTATCACGCCCCCAAGGGGGGCACACCCCACAGTTTGAAAAATGCTGCCTTATCATTATGCATGCTAATATTTAATCATGAAATATTTTCTTGTTTACTTGATATAGAAAAAGTATACGTTTGAGGAATACCAGTGCAGAATTATATTTCTGTACTTTTTTAACATATACCCGTCTCCGTCCCTTCGGTTATAAGTCGACGAGCAGCCCAATACAATGTAGAACAATAAAAACAGTCTCCAAAGGCACAGTCAACAATATTCAAATAAATATAGTTTAAAACAGCGAGGTATATATGGAGGTGATCCCTAGTCATTGGTCACAAAGTAGGCAGGAATCTGAATCTGCCATTCCCATTTTTCCAAAGGTCATTCACTATTTGTGGAAACGATTTTGTAATTCATTTTGAGATAAAACTTTGGCAATTTCAGAATAATCGTCTACTAATGTTTACTTTTGATTGGGATGTAAAGTAAAAGATATATTTTAAAAAGGGCTCCTAAAATTGATACATAGAAAGAAGATTATATAACTACGCTTTTTTTTCTCGCGAAGAGAAATATTTGTATCAACAAATTATAAAACAGTGTAAAAACTCGGTTATTGCATTTCAATAAAAGGTATTCATAATAGAGTCGGTGATCAGAGTTAACGAACATAATCCGTTCCAAGACTATGTTCGCTATCCGAATTGTTCGTTAACCGATCATCGATTCACCATAGACTTCTATGTGAAATCGATTAATTCGTTCTGGAGACCCTAAAAATTAAATTTTAAAAAATATATAATTTCTTAGTAAGTTTTTAAAAAAATAATGCATACATATAGTCTTGCATAATAATCAGTCATTTTCATTTTTTGCTTATGGGGCGTTGAAGAACATGTCCAATGTCGATTGCTTTTCTCTCTTTATCAGGATTTTCCGGAAGTAATTAATAACATTGTCGTTGTAAAGATCCCCAACCTTACTGACATCAGCTTGGTTTGGGTGCCATTCTAAGACCATTGCTCTGACAGCCTCCCACTTTTTCAAAAGATCTTCAATGGCAGATGTCGGCATTCGTCCTCTTTCGTCTTCCTCTTGTTCAGAAGGAGACACATTTCGTTGTGTTTCTTGGTGTTCTTCATTCAAAATTTCTTGGAGTTCCTCTATCATCAGTTCATCTGCATGTCCCATTATGAGCTCTTCTATGTCATCCTCGTTCACCTCCATTTCCAGATCTCTAGCAGTTGTCAAAATTTCATCCATAATTTAAGGGGTGTCTCCCTGATCACCTCCGAATATGTGTTCGTTGTCCAAACACCAAAGATTTTTCTTGAAAGTGTTCGTTATCCGAATATGTGTTCGTTATCCGAACACAAAAATCTTTCGTGAATGTGTTCGTTAACCGATCACCCACTGTATATTAAATTTGAAAGGGAAAAAACTTCTAGCTGAGAGAGAGAGAAAGTAAAAAAGAAAACATGACCCCTAAACTTCATCCTCAGACTGTTCAAATGTAGGCAACTATCAAAATAGTGAAGTCTCTGATCCTAAAAGAAAATCCACTGACTCAAAGATTCATTGCATCAAAATTAGGAATGTCTTCCGGCACTGTAATTTAAAATCATTAATCAAAATTTAAAGTTAAAAAAGGTGATTAAACCTAAAGTTCGTCTCCCTTTTTTAAAACCTATTGCTGAAAGAAAAGCAAATTGTAGAAAATTATACAAAAAAACCCATCTAAAGTGTGTTTTTTTTTCAGGTATAGAAGTTTAAGTTGGCATTACTTTCCAAGATGGCGACCGATTTAACAGCTGTCAAGTGATTTATTCTCAGTTTGGTTTGGCAATTCATCATGAATAGACTCACGCCTGAACAACGCTTTCAAATTGTGCAATTTTATTTCGAAAATAATGGTCGATTTTCATAAGCGAATTTTGTTTAGCGATGAAGCGCACTTCTGGTTGAATGGCTACGTCAACAAACAAAACTTCCGCATTTGGAGTGAAGCTAATCCACAAGTGTATGTCGAAACAACGTTACATCCAGAAAAACTGACTGCTTGGGGCGCTTTATGGGCTGGTGGAATCCTTCTTCAAAAACGATGAAGGCCACAACGTTACAGTCAATGGTGATCGGTATAAAGCCATGATTACTAACTTTTTCATTCCTGAATTGAACAATCCTGATGTCCAGGAGCTGTGGTTCCAACAAGACGGTGCAACATGACACACAGATCGTGCCACAATCGATTTATTGAAAGACACGTTTGGTGACAGCCTAATTTAACGTTTTGGACCAGTGAATTGGCCTCCAAGATCTTGTGACTTAACACCGCTAGACTATTTTCTGTGAGGCTATGTAAACTCATTGGTCTATGCGGATAAGCCACAAACATTTGACCATTTGGAAGACAACATTCGCCGTGTTATTGCCGATATACGGCCACAAATGTTGGAAAAAGTCATCGAAAATTGGACGTCCAGATTGGACTATATCCGAGCCAGCCGTGGCAGTCCTATGCCAGAAATCATATTTAAAATGTAATGCCACAAGATTATCTTTTGAATAAAAGAAATTCATGTCAAACGAATAATACATCGTTGTTTTATTGCAATTTAAAGTTCTATACCTCTGAAAAAAACACCCTTTAGATGCCAAAAAATGCAAATTTTTGGTAACACTCTATTACGCATGGGCATATTTAAGTAACTGTAATAAAAGATGATCAATTTTCTATTGTTCAATTGACGGGAATGACCGTACGAAATGGCTTCGTCAGCTTACAGAGAAGTTCCCAAAGTAATTTATGGACAGTTGCAGGTTTTTATTACAACGGTAAATTAAAAATCAAGAAAGCCTCAAATAAAGAAGAAAAATATAATTAGCTCTACTATCAGCAGAATATTTTAGAATTAATTTTTGAACACAAGGAATTCCTGCTTCATATGGAAAGGACATTGATAAAGTTGAGCTTCATATCAGTGGCGTAACGGAGAATATTAGGGTCCCCTGGAAACTCAAGTTTTGGCCCTTTAGAGTCCCTGGACCCCGCCCTGGAATGCTGGGGTGTACGTTACGCCACTTCTTCATATGGACAAAGCCTTTAGTCACACGTTAAGTTCACCGCCACTTTTTAGCAAAGAAAGAATTAGAAACAGGATAAAGTATGTCCCATTTGTTAAAATACGTGTAAAATCATCCTACGCTTATCCAATGGACTATTCTGCTTACAGTTTATTAAAATGAGTCACATGAAAACGGCATCCAAGAACATTGAACGGTTCAAGAGGAATGGAATAAAATTTGCACGACATTACTAAGAAAGATTTTACTTTCAAGGAAATTTCGAACTAGAGCTATAATCAAGAATCATGGAGATAGAAGCAATTTTCTACAAAAAATACGGTATTGGAACTAGTTTGATATCGGGGGTAATAGCGCTAAGCGCTGCTTGTTGCTGGAATTAAATCCAATATGGCGGCCTAGCGGTAGTTTAATGATGCACAATAATTTTAAAGAATTGTATTGAAATACATTGAAATGTATTTCAAATAAAGGACATAGGAAGAGATTGAGAATAACCTAGATCAATCAATAAATAATGAATATCAATGATATGTAATAAAAAGTAACATGTAGTAATAATAGTATTATAAGCAGCATATAATAATCTTATAATATTATTTTATCGATTTTATATTTAATATTTATACAGTACGATTTAATAACAGTTATTAGAAATAATAATCATATAATATAATTTAATAGTAATCATAAAAAAGAATAATCATCGAATTGTAAAAAAATAAAAATAATGCATAAGATTACTCTTATTACGTAACTATAAAAATAACATACTAGCTATTAATTAAAAACAAAAATAGTTATAAATAAATAACCTAATAATTATAAATAAATAACAATAATAATTATAAATAAGTAACAATATTAGTTATAAATAAAAAACAAAATATGTAATAATATTTATAAATAAATGTTAAAAGAAACAATTATAAATAACGAATATTATATGAATATTAAAAAAGTAATAATTGCATTTTTGTATTACATTATGAATAAAATAATTACATAATGTGTGTTAAAATTAATTAAGAATTCTAATTACAAAGTAGTGAAAGCTTGTAATATGAAACTTGCACAGCAAGTTCCTTCAACGAATTGCATCGAACAAAGAAAGTAAAAAAGATCGTTTTTAAAATGTAAAATAAAACGAAAATAAATGATTAATAGCGATAATTAAAAGCACAACAATTATTCTTCTAAAGAAAAAATATTCTAGTACTCACTCTTATTTTAGAAATATCTATATTCGAAAATAGCATATAATTAAACAGAAGACGCAAACAATTAGAAAAATTACTCTGAAAATGGTTAAATTTTTACAGAAATTAGAAACTTTTATTAAAATCGTCTGAAATTACTAGGGTTAAAGCGAAAAAAACCAATAAAAATTATTTCTAATATACGTTATCCCCATGGCAACCACATCGACAGATGATAAAAATATTAAGGTAACCATATTGTAATGTTATAGCCTATCTTGGTGAACATAAACAACAACTTGGCGCTATTACCCCCGATATCAAACTAGTACCACGGTATTTATTGATAAAAATTAATTATCAAAATTGTTTTCATAAAAAGCGAATGGCCTTCTGTATACAAATAATCCTACAAAAAATCATGATGAGTAACACGTCTAAAAGAAGCTACACTGACTGCTCTCAGCAATAAACCAGGAATTCTTTTTGACGTTTACAGAAAGCTGAAATGTTTGAATCTAATGGTGTAAGAAATGAAACGATTTATATCCCGCTAAGACAAAGGAGGATCTGATTGAGACATTTGGAATGCTCTCTTGGCCAATATACTTGCCCTCTCATTTCCATATACCCCGCAATGACTTGGGAGCCACTGCATTGCAATGCATAATTTCTAAACTGTAGAATAATATTAAAATTGTTTATAAGAAAATAAATTTTAAAAATGAAGAAAGTTTAATTTCGCTTCCGCATTACTTTTCTTGTTATGAATAAAATATCGAGCTTAATGCAGATACAGTCGAACCTCTATATTACGAATTTTTCTGTGTAGTGAACTTTTTCCTGGAATCAAGAATATTTTACAATTTTCTTCGTAAAATAACCTCTCTATAGCGAAATACATTTTCTATATAACGAATTCCCTATTCCTATATTTTCGCCCTATATTTAAAGTATTTCTGGATATTTCAAGTCATTCTATCTTTTAACACATTCTACGGTGGTCATAAATTTTGAACTGGCTTTTATTAGGTGCTTAATTTGCCGAGAACAATAGAATTCTGGGCGTTGCATCCAAGAAGTGGAACCCTTGACCCCCCCATTATTCAGTTCACTGTAAACATCTTCGGTGTCCCCTTTCACCCTCAGTGGAGTTGTTGTGTCCTCGTGTTCTTAAACTAGTCTCCGTTTATTTGTAGTTTTGATCAGTTCTACTGCTAACTTTGTTTCTTGTAGCTCGAAAAATTTAAAATGTAAGGGCTTGAGCATCAAAGAAATCATTTAATTCTTCAGGAAGTGGATAAAGGCGTCAAGAAACTTTCCTTGCAATCTTTCTTTCTTTTTTCTTGATAGTTAAGACATATAAAATAAATATATGTATTAATTTACAAAACGTTATGAATAATTACTTTTTTTAAACATATAGTGTTTACGAACTGAAAATTTGTTTTATGTGGTTTATGAATTATATTGAAAGGTGAACCTCCATGTAACAAATTTCCTATATAACGAACTTTTTTTCGGGATTTAGCAACTTCGTTATATAGAGGTCCAACTGTATTTACTATTCAAATTGATTAAAAAATTACAACTCTGTTAAAAGTTTATGTTGGCGCATATATATATATAATATATATATATGAACGAATGAATCAGGGGTCGGCTACTTTTTAGCTGTGGTGCGCCAAACGATCTACCAATATAATTCAGCTTGCCGCACAGTAGAATATTTTAAAAAATTCGATTCCAGCGATAATGCATTTATAGTTAGATAATAGTGGTAATAAAATAGATTTACAGTTTTATTATATGTTTAATATTTATTACATTTAAGTATATTAAGTATTTTTTTTATTTACATATATTTAATTATATCCAGTTGATCAAAATAGCACAGCTTTGTCAAAAGTTTCTGTTGGCGCATATAAACGAATGGACATAAAAACAAATTAGAACGAACTAATTTGAAAAGAAGCTACATTTTCAATACATATAACTTATTTAAACTCTAAATATTTTTTTACTAAAAACCACACATAAAAAATTGTCACATATTTTTGTAGCTTTAAGTCAATGAATGGACATCTATTAGGACTTAGTTTATTAGGTGTACTTTATAGAAATGTATACTTTCACAATGTCTGAAAATCAAAATAAGATAGCAACAAAACATTTATTGCCGAAGGTTCGGAAAACATATACGGAGAAAGCTGATTCAGAAATGTTTCCCATTGTCTTAAGGTATCCGACTACCCTAAAATCGGGGATTTGGTCAAGAATTGACAAATTTTTTTTTATGATTCTATTTTGTAGACCAACTTATTAGCTTTATAAAATTACCAAGTGTTTTATTTTTCGTTCACTAGAACAAAAGTTCCAACTGTTTTAGTAAAAGCAGATGACACTTCCGGTTGGTAACTGCCGACCGGAAGTGGCATTCTGAAACCAAAACTGAAGGTTTTTTTCGGTTTCTTTCCACTTTTTGAAAAATATATTTTGAACTAAAGTATATTTTAATATTTTGTTTAAACGCTATTAAAAAGCCTCACTTATTTTTCTTTATAAAATAAGTTTTCACATCTGTCAATTTCAGGATATGTGTTTATTTACTTCTTAACATTTGATATTACTGCTAACTTTTTTTTTCATTCTAGTTTTTACTGAAATAAGTTCATTTTGATTTTCGTATTTTATAAAATTACTTATTTAGTATTCTTTTTAAGTTTCTGCCATGGGACATGAACGAAAGAGACGTCAGAAGAAGCGAAAGTTTCATGGGAATTTCCGCACTGCTAAAAAAAAGTTAGTGAAGGAAGTATTAGTTCTGAAAAATTGGGAAGAGGATTAAGTGACACTTTATTTAATGTTGATTCCGAAACTCTTTCTGGTAATAGGATTTTCGACATCGAAATACTGATGTCAATATTCTCTATTCTTTCTTGTCCTGTTTGTTACAATCAAGAACTGTACTTGATTGAAGACTCAAGACTTGGTTTGCAGTCAAATTTATGTCTCAAGTGTAAGAACTGTTCATTCACAAAAGGATTCACTTCCACATCAAAGGGTGAATAATTTAAATACTATAAACCTTCTTTTTGTCTTCGGAATGAGAATTATTGGCAAAGGATTTTCAGCTGGAAAGAAACTGTTCAGTATGCTGAATATTCCTTATCCGTCAAAATGTACATACAGACAACATGAAATTAAGTTGCTGCATGCTGCGTCACAAGCTGCAAACAATTCTATGTTGGAGTCAGCAAAATCCATTGCAGGATGTTCAAATGAGTGTGGCGTTGGTGTAGATGGTACATGGCAAAAACGTGGCTACTCTTCATTGAATGGATGTGTTTCGGCAATTTCTGTGGACTCTGGAAAAATATTAGACATTGAAGTGCTCAGTCAATATTGCCGAGTGTGTACGAAAACCGAAAAAACATCGGGATTCTCCAAAAAATGCGTAGTGTCACATTTTTTGTAAAAATTACAAAGGATCAGCGTCTAATATGGAAACTGTCGGTGCTTATAGGATTTTTGAAGGGTCTGAAGCAAACCGCAGTCTTCGATATACGTCTTATTACGGGGATGAGGATTCAAAGGCGTTCAATAATGTGAAAGACATTTATGGTTATGATAGCGTAGTTAAATATGAGTGCATAGGACATGTGCAGAAGAGAGTTGGCTCTCGTTTACGATAGCTGAAAAAATCTACAAAAGGCTTAGGCGGAAAAGGTAAATTGACCGACAAATTCATCGACACACCTCAAAATTATTTTGGAATTGCAATTCGGAGTAATGTCGGCAATTTGTCTAACATGCAGACTGCAGTCATTGCTGCATTTTTTCATTGTTGCTCCACCGACAAAAACCCATGCATGGACAATGCCCTTCTGGATCCGATACATGGTGTAAATACCAAAAGGCCAAGCAAGAAGGAAAACTGTATAAACATAGAACAGCTGGCTTACCAAATGCTGTATTGAACACAGTGAAAACCACCTATATGGATTTATGTGACCAATCACTTCTCGAAAAATTTTTACACGGAAAGACCCGAAATGCCAATGAAAGTTTTAATGGTGTTTTGTGGAGCATAATCCCAAAAGAAACTTTTGTTGAACTTCTGACATTACAATTTGGTGCATTCTTGGCTGTATGACAGTTTAATGATGGATCTAAAGGGATTCTTTCCGTGTTGGAATATTTACACATCCCAATGGGTTATTTCATTCTGAAGGGATTTTCAAAGGTTGATGACGAAAGAATTGTCGACTCAGAGAGACATTCATTGCTAACTACAAAAAACAAGAGAAAAAAAACTCAGAGGACTTAAAAAGGAACTGTGCATTATCTGAGAAAAAGGAAGGTGTCACGTATAAATCTGGAGAATTTTAAACCTATATGTAAGTATTAATATTTAGAAAAAGTATTTCAAACTTTAAAATGTGTTTTACTCAAAATGTGTTTTTTTCACAAAATGTTCAAACGGGGACAAGGATTGCTGAAAAAGTTTTGAAAATAATTTACTGAAATTTCTTGTGTATGTTCTGTATAATAGTAGAATTGTTTTTTGATCTTCAGATTTTTAAATCACTGCATTATTACAAAATTTACAGTCCCTTATGTGAATATAACTACTGTTTTTTAAGCAATTTCATATAATAACTAAGATAAAGTGCTCTATTTTTTGTAAAAATTAAAATATCTCTTATCCTGAAGATCAATTCAAACATGAATAACAAAGCAACATATCAAAATTGAAAAATTGAGGATTTGTTCATAAAATTTTTTTACAGAGCGGCCCCGTTTATGTAATTTTTTGTAAATTTTCACCAGTTTTTCCCAATTTTCATACTAATAAAAAAATTTTCTCTTTTTAATTTTAGGATTTTTTTCTTAAAATATACCAAATAAATCTAAAAATCACAAAAAAATCCCCATATTTCCATTTTTTCAAAAAAAAGTTGTCGCAAGTAGTCGGATACCTTAATAGACTAATCTTTCAATTCCTACTATTAACTCACACTCTCTATTTATTTATTTATCTTTAATAAAACACACTTTTTTTTTTCAATCATTAATAAAATATACTTTAAAGCGCTCAATTGAGCTGAAATTTTATATACAGGATTTTTATTTTGGATGACAATATAATAATTTAATTATAATTAATAAAAATTAATTGATTAAAACTAATTTAAAGAATTACAAATACAGTCACGTTGATGATTTAGCGACCCTTTTGGCGACTTGTGTCAAAACTTGAAAAGGTTTTTTTCTCATGTTTTAAAGCATTCACAGTTGAACTGAAATTTTATATAGACGATTGTTTTGGATGACAATACGATACATTAATGATAATTAATAAAAATAGCTATCACTAAATATTGTGATCCTTTCATTTGTTTTTACATACCATAAAATCCGGCGTATAACACGCACTCATACTTTCAAGCTGATTTTTTAAAAATTTTAAGGTATATTCGTCGTACAAAGCGCACCCTCTTTTTAACGAAGAAATCTGAAATATTAGTATACATTGCTTTTATGTTTTGAAGTCATTTATTCGAGATATTGTCCCAGACTTTTGAAGGAAATAGTATATTTCTAGAACTACAACTCTTTTAGTTCGTAAGGCCAGTCGATTCTTTAAAATAAACAGTGTTTCCATACATGTAGAAGGAATTTTTTTCCTGTTAATCTCTTTTGTTATTTTTAAAGCTATCGTTTTTATACCCGGCGTATAACGCGCACTCTTAAGTTTCGAACTTATTTTTTGTGTTCAGAGTGCGCGTTATACGTTGGATTTTACGGTAGTTATATTAATTGTTACTTATTAATAAAAAGTAGCTAAAATAAAAATTTTCCTTGTTGATCTAACTAGGAATTGACTTAATTTTTTTTAAAAATTACATGTGTGTGTGTGTGTGTTAGTTTATTGTTCTTGAAAATTCAACGTATTATAAACACAATCAATAACGTGAATGTTGATATAATTATTAACAACATAAATGACAGATTTCTCTTCAAATTTAATTTTTCAAAGACGACGCTATGAAAGTATTGATAAACAAAGGGTATCCTTGATATTTGAGAAATAATAATGATTTAATGTGTTCTCTCTATCTCTATCGTGGCCATGATACCCGCATGGCTAGGACAAAAACTAGTGGCCGGAGTGTCGTGGATTCCAGTCCTGGTGCCACTGAAGACTCTTCGTGTAGAGGGGGTTGATGCACCCAAAACTTATCGAGGCTCAATTTCCTTCCATTGGCTTGGTTTGGAAGTTAAGAAAGGATAGTGTCAGATAAGGTGTACTCCTTATCACTTGTCCAGGTTCAAAGTTACGAAGTCCATCGCCAATAGCCCTCGTGTTGCTATAGAAGGCGACGTTAAAAAAAACTCTCGCCAAAATATAAGATGGAAGAATTGGCCTGTAGCGATATCTAAATAAAACCGGAACTTAGACATCATTCGAAGACGATTGTTTTGGCGTGAACGATAAAGTACTCGCGTTCGGAACGGAAGGTGCCCGGTTCGAATCTTCCTAAATTGGTGACCTGTGACTGAAGTAAGAAAACGCATATTTCTTAACTGTCGAGGCGCCATCTACCGCAAGGAAAATAAATAAATAATAATAATAAATAAGAAGAAAGGAAAAAAATAAATATAAACACTCTCTTAGTAATGAAAACAAACAAAGAAAAATCGTTTGCCTATCCACCTTACTGGTGGGAGAGTAGTGTAGCGGTATCTAAATAAAACCCGTACTTAGATATCACGCGAAAACGATCGATAAAGTACTCGCGTTCATACAGGTCTTCCAAAATTATGTTTCTGTTCTAAAATGTAATTTCTTTATTTTTGAAATAAAATGTTTAGAAAGAAGTAAAAAAGTTCAATTCACACACACATATATGCCCGTTTTAAAACATTTGAAGAGTTTTAAGAACTGATAAATTTATACATAGCTGATACTCTAATTTAATTTTTAAAAAATTTGAAAGATATCTTAATTAAATTTTTAAAAAATGTATTGGACATTTTGGCATTATAAACAGGAAAGTTATACAGAAATGTAATTAGGAAACTTGCTACGGTTCATATTTTAAAATTTTCGGTACTTAAAAAATTGGAACAAAAAAACTTAGTTTAATTTGTTATTTAATTTAGCTTAGTTTGATTTGATTTGCGTACAATCATCTACTTATTTATTACTTATATAGAATTCAATTAATTTTTATTCTTTTTTTGATGGATTAATTATTAGCGCCATAATTTAAAGCAAAAGGAGAGCTATTGGTGGTGAATCTCGTGATTATGGTCCTTGGCCAAGTGACGAGGATGACACCCGAGCTGATACCCTATTCTCCAAATTTCTACAACACTCGAACTCTTGACAGATTTTAAGTCTTCCTACACGGCGTCATTAATTGCTGAAGATAGAGCTGATTGAAGTTTGAAGTCCAAATAAAGAAATTTTAAAAGTTCATATGCTTAACAATAGAAAGACTGAAATTTAGTATGTACCTATATCGCCCAAGAGTAGTCAAAATGACTGCATTGTGAAAGAATAACTAATGTGTACAAAAAATTGTCCGAAATTAATTTTTAATGTTTTTTATGTTATTTACTGTCATGTAACAAGTTATTATAGATAATATCAACAATAAAAAAATTTACTTCACTTGGGAAAAAAAAATGTATTCTAAAAAAGTCTAAGAAATGGTGCCATTATATACGTAATAGTTTTTCTAATTGAAACTAAAAAGCAGTCAAAATGAGTTCCTTGGGCAATCTAGTGTTAAAATTTTAAATTTTTTTTAATATTATTTGCTGACATATAGCAAGTTATTATAGTAAATATTAAGAATAAAAAATTTATTTCATTTGGGAAAAAATGTATTCTAAAAAAGTCTTAAGAAATGGTGTCATTATATACGAAATAGTTTTTCTCATTGAAATTAAAAATCAGTCAAAATGACTTCCTAGGGCAATCTAGTGTTAAATAAATTTTAATACATGTCACATATTAACCCGGAAAAAATAATCGATCTTGCAAAATGATCATATTAATAAACCAAATCTGTAATAAATTATTTTTATTGTTAAATAATATTTGAACATATTTTTGTAAGAAGTATCTCTTATTTAATTTGTTATTTCTTTCTTTCTAAAAGTGAAGGTTTAGATTCATCTATTTATACTCACGAAGTTAAACTTTCGTCATATTTAACTAATTTAATCTTCATACAGTTAATACTAAATTAGTATTTAATGGCTAATTTCACACAAAAGAACAATAAACTCATATATAGCATTGAAAGAACACCTGATTTTATAGAAAGAAATGCACGAATTTAAAGCGTCGTAAAAAAAAAGTTAAGGTCATTGCAACAAAAGGGTGTATTTCAAGGTACTTTAAGTAAATTGAAAATGCCAGACGATATCAATTCCGATAGAATTCATTCGTCGAAGAAGTCTAATTCTAGACATATCCAACGAGCTTGATATCAAAAAATCGTCTGCCAGTTGAATTGCTTAGGAATGCGCAAATCAATTTCAATTGAAATTATAGGATTTTAAATTGAAATTTAAAGTAGAGGGAATGCAATTGAAATTAAATTGAATTTATTTAAATGAACTGAAATAAGTGTTGTGTATCTAAGATTAACATCTGTAGAATTAATATTCCTGTGAATATGATGCTTATAAAGCAATATTTTTTTCTTCAGAAATCTATAAAACATTGCTCAGAATATTATTATAATGAAACTAAGGAATATTTTGAAATGAAACTATGAATTTAATAATATTTGGAATAAAAAAATACTTAATTTTTGAAATTAAAATTACAAAAATGAATTAATGGAAAAATCAATCTTAGGAACCCATCGTGTTATCTGTATCTTTATTAATTCTATCACATTATACTAAAATTAAAGTTTTTTATAAAATTTCTAATGGCAGATTATGAACAGTTACAGCAAGTATAAAGAAGGGGAAAAAAAGCTGAAATAGTCTATTAATTTAGCGCTTGGGTTGAGACAGTCCGATAGCGTTCCACTGTAACACTCGAAGAGTAACAACTTGAGGTAGGTGAGACATCAGGCCAAGTTTTAGATCTGTAAGCCACTAAAAAGTGTTTCCAGGTGCACACGAGGAGATAGATCTACTGCGTACACTAAAATTGAAGTCATTGTTTAACTAACATCAAAAAATTAAGTCAATAGCATTTAAAATGAAGCTTCTATGTTACTCTATTTTTTTCTTCAAAATTTAATGATTCATGTAGGATTGATTTTAGGAATGAACCCATATACATATAAAGGGTGTGTTTTTTAGAGGTATAGAAATTTAAATTGCAATAAAACAATGATGCATTATTCGATTGACATGATTTTTTTATTCGAAAGATAATCTTGTGGCATTACATTTTAAATATGATCAAGCAAGGCGTAGATTCGTCGAATGGGCCCAAAACAAGACTGCCGTTGTTCCCGATTTTCATAAGAGAATTTTGTTTAGCGATGAAGCGCACTTCTGGTTGAATGGCTACGTCAACAAACAAAACTGCCGCATTTGGAGTGAAGCTAATCCACAAGTGTATGTCAGAACACCGTTACATCCAGAAAAACTGACTGTTTGGTGCGCTTTATGGGCTGGTGGAATCCTTCAAAAACGATGAAGGCCACAACGTTACAGTCAATGGTGATCGGTAGAGAGCATGATTACTAACTTTTTCATTCCTGAATTGAACAATCATGATGTCCAGGAGCTCTGGTTCCAACAAGACGGCGCAACATGTCACACAGCTCGTGCCACAATCGATTGATTGAAAGACACGTTAGGTGACCGCCTAATTTCACGTTTTGGACCTGTGAGTTGGCCTCCAAGATCTTGTGATTTAATACCGCTAGACTATTTTCTGTGGGGCTATGTAAAGTCATTGGTCTATGCGGATAAGCCACAAACGCTTGACCATTTGGAAGACAACATTCGCCGTGTTATTGCCGATATACGGCCACAAATGTTGGAAAAAGTCATCGAAAATTGGACGTCCAGATTAGACTACATCCAAGCCAGCCGTGACAGTCATATGCCAGAAATCATATTTAAAATGTAATGCCACAAGATTATCTTTCGAATAAAAAAATTCATGTCAATCGAATAATACATCGTCGTTTTATTGCAATTTAAAGTTCTATACCTCTAAAAAAACACCCTTTACTAGCTTTGAATATCATTATATTGATTACTTCTGTTCACATGTATTCTCTTGGATAATATAGATTTCCTGTTCTTTCACTATTTTATCATGCATATAACGTAGTACGTTATTGGTTCACGATAAAGATCTATGCTGGCTACGAAATATTAGTCATATTAATTTTTAAATATATATATTTGTTCAACTTTAAGTACTGCACATTATAATTAGAAAAAAATCATTAATTAGTGGTAATAACTTAATAACTTTAATAATCTCATTTGATATCTGTATTTATTGCAAATGTTAGCTTTGGAGAAAATAGACACTTATTTTAAATATCTAGAACTTGAATAAATCGTTTTCTTATCATCAAAGTGAAGATAAATTACAAATTTATTGTAATCCATGTGGAGAGACAGATTTTCATAAAATGAGTCTTGGCTGCGTGCAATAAGAAAAAAAAATTAATACTTTTCATTTTTTACTCATATGAAGAGCTAGCTAGTATACCCGTTCTTCGCACGGGTGAATTGAAAAATCAAGCAATATAGATTGAAGGATAAAGAAGTTTTTAATGAGTTAATTTTATGTGAATTGCAAATTAAACAAAAAAAAAAGCTTTTTGAATATCTCAGCTGAACAAAAAAAAAATCCTGTTTCTTAAATTTTAAGTCTGTAGATCTAATAGCTGATAAAAGTTATTCTTTTTTATCTGTAATTCCCCGTAACTCTCGTGTGGGTCTATTTTTATAAACACCTTCCTAAGCGGATCCCTGCTCAGCAACAGTAGCTCATTGTTACGCTTAAAATAGTATAAATAATTTATATCTGGAAGTTTAATACATTAATATTACTTTTTGCTGTATTTATTTTATGTTAAAATTTTAAACAGCCTCATACTCCGCGTGTTCAAGCTTTTTCAGTTCCTGACGCCTGGTGTAGACAAAACAAAATGCAAAGTTTTGCTTCACACATAAAAGATAGATATATGGTGTCGCAGGCTTTTATGCAGATGGCCGAATTTGTTCCAACTTTCTTGTGCATTATCGTTATATTTTGGACACTTCACACAATACTTTTATAAATTATAGCCTATGTGTTATACTGATATATAAGCTATATTATTGTAAAGTTTCATTAAAATCCATTCAGTTGTTTCTGCGCGAAAGGGTACCAAACATCCATACAAACTTTCACATTCATAATATTAGTAAGGATGAACATAACATTGCGGTAAATGTTGCCAAATATTTTAAATACTTTCCCAGTTTACCAAATTCTAACCAATAAACAGGAAGTTTCATAAAGAAGTATGCAGTTTCAATGCACTATAAATCAAAAACAATGTTAGGTATTATACTAGGTGTGACACAAAAAAACGAGACTGATCCAATAAATCATTGTATTTACAGAATTAATTCTCCATTTAGGTATCACATTCACAGCAGTTTTTTCAACAGTCTCCCACTTCTGCATTCGGTACTACTATTGCTAATAACAGTTCTGGAACAAGGCTTTTGGAAGCCCCTTTAGGACATTTTCTGTTTTTGCCTGAACCTCTTCAACTGAGGTAAAATGAGTTCCCTTTTTGCAAGATTTAACTTGGTAAATAAAAAAAAAATCTCATGGGACCAAATCAGGTAAATAAGGAAGATACCTCATCTGAAAAATATTTTTTTTTGCTAGAAACACTGCTTGACACATAGGGCCGTGTGAGCGGATGGATTGTCTTGGTGCAACAGCCATCCATCATTACCCAATTCTGGCCTTTCTTCCTTATTTGTTCACGAAGTCTTTTTAGTACTTTCATGTGGTAGTGTTGATTAATAGTCTGACCAATGATGTGAGTGGGAACCCACTCATATCACGAATTTTGGCTGTTTTGTTCTGTAATCGCTGGCCTTGGGGATCCAACAGGTTCCTCACCTTCCCCACTGACCCTTTCCCTGAAAACCTCTTATACCATTCAAACGTGCACGAGACAAAATTTCATCTCCATAAGCTTTGGTTAATAGTTGAAATGCTTTCGTGGTTGATTTCTTAAGTTTCACTTGGAACTTGATGTTGATTTGACATCTTCCCAGCAGAATACAGATGCATGTGTTCACTCAATGACGCAGTTCTCCTAACTATCACAATCTATTAAGACGAAACTGTCTACATGGTTAGAGGAGGTGTGTGGAATGACGTCACCAAAACAGTTGTTGTCGATTTCTCTCTTTTTCAAGCTATACACTACTTAGTATCGTTTTTTTGTGTCACACCTTGTTTGTCACCTGTAACAGAATTGCACAGTATTATTAAAACTTCCACTAGAGAAAGTCACAGATGTTCTATATGTGAACCCTTAGTCACACGACACACATTAAGAAGATAATCCATTTTCTCCCAAACACGTGTTAAGATATCTGAATCAAGTCCATTGATACCGGTTGTGATACGATATTTCTGCTCCACTAGAACAACATGAGCGGTAGAGACGAATATCTTATACTGCACGTACTCCCACAGGAAGAAATCCCTAAGTGTTAAATCAAAACTTTTGTACAACTAATGGGTAAGTGATATGGTGTAATTCATGATTCGTCCAATCCATCCACGAAGAAAATGTTCTTCGAGGTAATCTCGCACGTTGGAGAGATTGTGGTGGAGCACCATCTCATTGGAGAATGAAGTTGTCAGTGTTGTCCTGCAACTGTAACATCAACCAAAGACTTTGTGGCTGCATGAACTGAAGCGAACTGTTATAACTATTAATTTCTTTGTTGTCATTTGGCAACACAAAACTATCATTCCATATTGTTTACCTTTACGCAGAGCATCGCGTTACAATGTATTCCATTTGTTTTATTTAGTAAGAAGCAACATTAAAGTCAATTTTTTTTCTTTTATGATTTGTGGAACATTGTTTTAACCAAAACCAAAAACATTCTGAACACGAAGCTCAGTGTCCTCCTTCAACTCATCATCATACTAAACCAAAACTTAACATATCCAAAAAACTGGCTTCCGCGACATTTTGCTAAATTCAAGAACAGAAAAACTCTTTTCACTGCAAATGTCGCCATTTTGGGCTGTCTAGTCACATGACACGCATGCTATTGCTTATATGTCACTTCCAACAGGGGCGAGGCACAAACTTTAAGATAATATCTATCTTACAGTTCGCGGAAGTAGTGCTTGTTTTTGATTGTTGCTGTTTTACAGCATCTAGAAAGTGTACATTTCTTTATGAACCACTTTGCATAATGGAAAAAAAGATACCGAGCACAATAGAATTAAAAATAAACATAAATATCAGTATTGATTGTTATTTCCTTAAACTGCTATATGTAATATTTTATTAGCTTCTTAATAAAAAAATCGAATGAATAATAGGAATTGATCCATTTATAAATTTCCCAAGAGGAACTAGATAATTTTATAATGTTTTATTTTTCAGTGAAATATGGCATAGAAAAATTCACAGCCTAAGCCACTCATTCTATTGTTAAAAACGGGGTTTTCTAGTATGTAATTGCATTTTCAAAATAGCGCATTACCCATTTGTATTTAACTTTTCAATGTCTTCAACTTTAACATTTAAAATACTGCAATTTATAGAGAGTTGTGTTATTACTGGAAGGCTTTTTATATTTTTTTATTGTGAAATTGCTTTAGAAGTAATTTTCTATCGTTTTGTTAAATTTATTTCAGTGCTTTTCAGTAACATTTCAATAGATATTAATTTTCAAAAAATAAACTTGAAAGATATTAAAAGTAATTTCATAATCTTCAATTTCCAAAACTATTTCATAATTTTATTTCAATAATATTATTGTACATTATTAAACTACGAAAAAAATGAGAAGCATATTTTAACAAGACTTTATAATATATAGATTAGAATTATATATTTGAACACAAATATTCAATTGCGAAAATGTCTGAGTATTACATGTTTTATATCGTTTGCAGAAAAGAATTTAATATTAGAAGGATAATCAAATAATTGATTGTATATCATCTTACTACAATTATAAATTATTAATTTATATTTTAAAGTTTATTTTATCATTATTTAGTATGAGTTTTGAGCTAATCATGGATAATGTTGAAATTTAAACTTGCTGTGATGAAACAAATACCCTTCCGATCTTTTTTGTTTGCATTACAACTTAATTTGATTAAAACATTTGCAGAAAATAATATTTCTTCTGCATCATTTAATTACTAAATAGATGTAAAATTCCATTTAGTTAACGTTTTTTTATCCCTTGTATTTGTTGGCTCTTGCAAATGTGCAATTAAAATATTTTAAATAGACTTTAAAATTATAACTCAAAATTCTTAATGAGATGCTGTGATAATTAATGAATGATTTAATGAGATATTATTTTAAATACTTTAACTTTGCATTTATCTTTTAAAAGTCGTTCAATGTTTATTCCGGAAGTAATTAAAGTGTTTCATTTAAAACGTTATCCTTTATCAAATAAACAAAATTATCAACATTTTCCCGATTTAATAATTGGTTCTGTTCAAAAGTCCGTATTCATTTAATTGCTTATATTTTTAATGGAATATTTCCATTAAAAATTATATATATAATAGACTTTAAAATTTAGAAACAAGAATCACACAAAATATTAAGTAAAACTTTACTTGCATTTTATGATGAATTTTTCAGTTTTTTTCTTTTTGATTACAAACTTTTAATGACGCAAAATTAATAGAAATTTTGTGAACTGTGATATATTGTCTTAAAAAACTATAGTTCAAAATATTTTATGGATGCAGTACCTGTTTTTATATACTGAATGTTAAAAATATTTCCCACATTCTTGAAAAGGAGTATTCGAATAATTTATAAATAAGATGATTGCGTTATAAATTTATAAAATTTTTAAATAATTCAAATTTTTCGAATTTTTAATTTTAAATATATTTTTAATTAATGAATATAAATAAAAAAAACTGGGAATCTCTCTCTTTTCAATGGATATATTCTAATCTTTCAATTGTAAGTTATAATTAAAAATACATAGTTGTGTGTGTATGTGCTCAATTAAATGACTTCAACATGAAAGCAGCAAATAAGAAATATCAAAATTTCATGATAATATTTCATAACTGAACGCTGGGTCTTATATTTTAAATACTTATAAAGGTATACAACTAGCCTAAAATCATGATTTTTTTTTAAAAATTTGACACATTTTTTTATGATTTTTTTTGTAGGCCATCTTATTAGCTTAAGAAAACACAAAGCTTTTTATTTTCCATTCATTGGAACAAAAACTACAAGTGTTTTAGTAAAAGCAGTTGCCATAGCTTTACAAAAGATGTCAAACTTTAAATTGCGTTTTAATCGAAATGTGCTTTTTTTTTAAAAAAAAATCAAACAGGGGCAGCGATTTCTCAAAACGTTTTTAAAAGAATTTCCTGAAATTTTGTGTGCATGTTCTATATATCTGTAGAAGTATTTGACCTTCAGATTTAGCAATCACTGCTTCATTTCAAAATTTACAGTCCCTTATGTGAATATAACCACTGCTCTTTTAAGCAATTTCATATAATCTCTAAGATAAACTGCTCTAGGTTTTGTAAAAATTAAAATATCTTTTATCCTGAAGGTCATTTCAAACATGAATAACAAGGTATCACATCAAAATGAAAAAAAATTGAGAATTTGTTCATAAACAGAGTGGGCCTCTTTTATGTAATTTTTTTGTACATTTTTATCAGTTTTTTCCCATTTTAATAATAATAATTTCTTTTTCAGCTTTCAATTTTAGAATTTTTTCCTTAAAATATACTAAATAAATCTAAAAATCACAAAAAAATCCCCATATCTCCATTATTTTAAAAAAAAAGTAGTCGCAAGTAGTCGGATACCTTAATATAACTTCTAAGGGACTTTTTCTTCAATCTCAGTCAAGTACTTTTTATTTTCTTCGCCCTATTTAACATGCTAAGGTAATTTCTTTGTTGTTGTTACTTATCCCACTTGACCGACAGTAATGTCATACTGAGGCCCATGAAATTCATCGTGGCAATGGGGGGGAGGTTAGATTACGTTAGTAGCTTAGGCCGCAGATTCGAGCCCCCCACACAGATGACAGTACGACACTCCATATTTGAAAGAGAAAACCCTCAGGTTATCTGAGGGGTATCTCACCCCTCTTCCTTACCACCAATCTCTCGTGAGGTTTTCGGCTCTCGAAATATTTAGAGTACCCCCATGCCACACAGACTCTATACTACTGCGCTAATTAAATAAATGGACTAGTCTAAAAATTAGCTTTATTGAAAAAAATTTACCAATACCTTTTAATCCCCTTCAGCATGCTCCTCTTCTCTATCAATACATAATGACATACGAGTGTTCTACCGTTCAAAGCAGTGCTGCGGTTCATTAGGTGTCACCATCTACAGTAAGAGTGCCATTTTTACCTTTATCTCTTCTACTGACTGAAAAAGTGTTTCCATCAATGCAGTTTTCCGTAGATGTCGTACGGTGGTGAAGAGAACGTGAGAACGGTGGATACTTGAGCGCGGTAATGCAGTGCTTCTCAAACTTTCAATACTGGTGCCCCCCTTTTCGATCACAATTTTTTTCGCGCCCCCTTATACATTAATAATGTACTGAATGCAATAATAATGCACTTTGAAGCTAAAATTACAATAGGCGATCTTAATTATAAACCATACAAATTAGTAACATAAGTATTAAATTTTGTATACTACTTTTAAGCAAAATAAATAAATAAATAAAATAATAGGATAATTATTATGTTATTTTTCCTTTCTCTAATTTTTAAATTGAACATATTACAAAATGCGGTAGCTGCTTAGAAGACAAAATATAGATATCTGCTAAATATAGAAAAAGAACTCAGAGGGTCAATTTCTAATCATAAGCATTCCTTATAAAAACTTTGCTTTCCAAGACAAGCTCATGGACGTCATTAATACTTATTAAACTTGTTCTTAATTTAGTATTAATTAATTAGTTATAAAATATTCTGTGCAGCACTGATACATTAAAAGTATATCGGCTGAAGTGCCCGCTCTTTGCTCGAGTTCATTTATAAGAAAATAAAACATAATTGAAATAATAGCTGAATTGTAAGGGAAGCAAAGCCAAGTGCTCGACAATATTTACAAAAACGTAAAATGATTTTTTTAAATCGTTGCTCAAATTATAATTAGTTTTAAGCGAATTGTAATTTTAAGCCTCACAGAATTAGCATTTATAATTGATGTTATACAGTACGGTCGGGGTTATTGAGTCACCCCAATCCTTTTTTTTTAAAAATTATTTTATTGTACACGATACAAATCATGATTCCAGTGAATAAGTTAGCTAAGAGAAAGTTTACTTACCTACCTTCAAAGACTTTTCAATTTTTCTTTGGTAATAAATAAACAGTTTTGCCAGAATTAACGATTTCGTAATCTGTGTGTCCCGCGCGACTACTTCCGGGTAAAAAGTATATTCATTATGATAACATGTATGTTACTGCTAAAAAATTGTGTGAAACGTTTTTCGTTATGCTTTATACATTGAGAATATTTATAAAAATATGTCTTGGCCAAGTAATCCTTCATGTGCTTGTGTGTGTGTGTGCTCTCCGTGGTTTTCCAAATATCATAAAACTTAACTTAGAAGGTCAAACAGATTACAGCTATAATGTGCAGTATTTCAAAAATAATGACAGTGATGAAATTTTTATGTTCCTAAAGTTTTTCGATTCTGGATCCGGGATCTGGTTTCTCTCTGAAAGAGTAGTATGTTAGGTTAAAGAAAAGCGTAATAAAAAATCTCTCATCACGGGATGACAGCAAATGAAATAAAAGTTTTTTATTTGGTTATAGGATCAAAGATAGCTAATTAGGTATTGAAGAAGTTTTTATTTTTGATGGCTTAATACCGCCTATAAATTATATCAGAGTAAAAGTGCATTTTTTTATTATGTCTGAAAGTATTTTGTTTTAATTCATTCCAGTAAACTAATTATTTTTTAAATTTTTATTTTCGATATGCTCGCGCCCCCTCGTAAGGTCATCGCCCCCAGGGGGCGCGCCCCACAGTTTGAGAAGCACTGCGTTAATGCATTGTCCATCCTTTTACAAAGAGCACAATGTGCACCGAGGCGTTGTCTTCATGCAAAATCCACTTGACGTTGCTCTACAGATCTAGCCCCTTTTCTTCTTCAATCTTTCTCTAAACTTTATCAAGACCTTAGTGTAGTAATGCTGTTTTACCGTTTGTCCTCGAGATCAGTGTCGGACCTCGTAACCCCCGCATCGCAAAGAGGGGACAGCCTGATTGCCTAACTGCCGCCAAGTACTTACTCTTTGTAAAATCCAACTTGGGGGGCACAATTTATTTGACTTTGCAGGGCAGCCCAAATGTTCTCCGTTTCGCCACTGCTCGAGGTACCTATTCAATAATTATGGTGCCGTTAATATCAAACAAAAACAATGAGCATCACATGTCCTTGATGTCACAGATCGACAAGAACGTTCATCACCTTCAGCAACCTCCCGATTTCCGAAAATCATTTGTGTCATTCAAACATTTGACTATGTTACATGCAATTATTTCAAAACACTCCTTTAACAATTTAATTTCAAGAGAAAATTCAATTTTATACGCAGCTCAATCTTTACTTTTATCATGATCGCGGCACTTCGACACGTCAATGTCTTTCTCAAAGAAGGGTAAAAAAAACTGTACTAGATAAAGGGATGGTATAACGTGCCACCAGCGCACCGGAAAGATCAAGGTCAACTACATCCCATTTCCACTCTTTCACACCAAGTCTAACGGCTAGGTCATGTGCAGTCAGAGAATTTAGTTGTATATTTATAAACAACTGTGCCTTATCCTGGATTCAAATCCAGACCAGTAGTCAGCGTGATCAACAAATATTTCTTCCCCGCGGTATATATAGAGAATAAATTGGTTTACTGTTCTCAAGAATAATTTCATATAGCACACACATATTCATATAAAACGTATTTTAATTAAACTATGTATTATACATGCCTGTTTTATTGTAAATATTAATTTCCATTGCAAAAGTTTTTATGATATGCCATTCATATCGTTGCCCCTTTCTTGCGTATGAATTAAATATTACTTCAACTATCGCTCTATAATTCCATAACGATATGTGTATTCAGGTTTCTATATAATCACATTAAAATGACTATCCTTACGTGTAGCGTAGGTCCTATTTTCGTCAAGTCCTGTCTTGTAAAACAATGGTGCTGAAGCTCATTGAATGAGAGTAGGCCTTACCATATCTCTATTGTGAATTAAGGCTTACCTTACGATCATCAAGCGTCCTCATCATGCGATTGTGATTCAGAATCAAGAGGAAGTGGAGGTGCCACTGAAAACCCACTGTACAGAAGTGCTGATGCACATTAAATTATCCTAGCTCTGAGTCATCTCATTATGGTCGTGCGAAGGCTTAGGCCGGTTTCACTCGATGGAACTTTGGGCCAGACACCTCCTTTCCTGTCAACTCACTTCTAGCGTGAAAAGGGGCGAGAATTCCTTTCACACACGAATACAAAGTTAGCTGAAAAGTGAGTGCTAGACTTATCTGTACAATGATTGAATAAGAAGAACCAATATAAAAATGTTTATCCATTTTCAAAACATAAGTAACTGCTTGTGAAGAGTGTATGTAGCTTACATAATATCTTTTTGGTTGAGTGAACTAGAGGGGAGGAGAACATAGTTATCGAGAGATTGTGGGAGTGGCTCAGTAGGGAGTGCCATTTGGGTTAAAGGGAGGTAATGTAAAGGGACTCAGATGATTTTTATTCAAAACTAGCTCCTAACTTTCAGCTCTTTCTGTTAGGGGCGGCCAATGGCGTAACGTACATCCTCGTATCGAGGGGGAGGACAGGCTTCTAGGAGCCTCAAACCTGACTTTGCAGTGGGACTTAATATTCTCCGTTACGCCATTGGGGGGGGCACAAGTTACTCGTTAAGGGCGCTCAGAATGAGGTGCCAGCTCAGGTGTCATCTTCTCAGCGGCGTAGCGAAGAATATTAGCCCCCCTTACAAAGTCAGGTTTTGTGCCCCAAGAAGGATCTTACAAAAGGTACGTACTGGGCGTCAGTCAGACTTTGGGTCCCCTAGAGTCCTGGGTCACCCGGCAATACAGGGATTGCGGAGGTGTAGGTTACTCCACTGCGTCATCCTTTACCTGACCCGGGACCAAATTATGGAATCCATGGCCAGTAACTCCTGTATAACTTCAAAGTAGGACGTTAATAAAAATTCAATTAATTTATTCGTCACATGGTCCATCGCCAATAACGCTTTTATTGCTCTGGACTGATCCTGCTCCAACATAACTTTTGATTTCAAGTATTCAGTTTGAGGAAAAAAAATATTAAAAAATCTGAAAGCTATATAGATTTTAATAGCAATCGTGTCTTATTATTATTGGAAAGTCTGGGAAATCCCACACGCCGATTTATAAGAGATCATTCAAAAATACTGAATATGTTTTGAATTATACACTGGCATAATAATAAACCAATTTACACTGAACTTCAATAAAGTTAGATTGACATTGATAAAGGAAATAAATAATAAAAAGGGAAATCAATATTGCACAATTTACATAAATATCAAGTTATGTAAAAACAAAATTTCAAAATTGTTTACAAGTGCCTTAATATTTCTGATATATATTGGGGTTTGCTGTGGTATAACATGGAATACATACTTTGATATCATATATATTTTATTTGTGAATGCTTCTATGAAATAACCAGATATTTGATTACAGACAGAGATATTGTGTAGATGTAGAAAGGAATTTTATTACTTTTCATTTAAAATTTATATGATAAATCTTAACTTCATGTATTATCATAAAAATAGTTTACATTTTTTTTATAATCGTATAAATAATATTTTCCCGTTTCTTTCGAGTATTACGACAGAAGTAATAATAAAATGTTTCTTCACAGCCAGCCTTTATATAAATACATTTTGTTTCCTATTATGTTTGGAAAGATTGAAGCGGAAATATTTATTGCCCTTTCGGATATTTTATTACTTTACGCATAAATAAGTAGAAAAATAATAGAATTCACATAAGTTTAAAGTCCTTTTTTGATAAAAAAAATTAATTGAAAATCATAGATCTTATTATAAGAGAAGGTTCAAAGGAGAGGTAAGATTTTTTTTTGAAAGATTTTATTATTGTATTTTTTACAGCTCATTCCATATGCTATAAAGTAAATTTAACATTTGGAAAGCTTTACAAATTAGTTCTTTTCTTTGATTTTGTAATAAAAATGATTGCTTTTTTTGAAGAAAGTTTAAATAATTCGATAAAAACATACAAAGAGTACCCCCCCCCCTACAAAAATAATAGTGTTTTTATCAATACATTTTATCTTGAAGACAAAACAAACTAATAGACACCATTAAAAAAATTTAGTTCTGTTTAGTCTTTGTTATAGTTAAGATGTACTATCTTTGATGTGATTCTGGCAATTATATATGTAAACTCATTACATTTTATAACAGAGTATGCTTTTTTGTCATCTCCTTTATTTGTTTGATTTTATTAAAATTCTCGACCATATTAGTATTAGTTTTACTTCAATGCTTCTTTTCCATTTTTTTCCTTCTGCAATCGCTTTTAGAATAATTATATAATCAAACATGGTTTGTTTTTAATGGAGATTCCCAGTTCTTTTTTGAGAAATGTGGAAAGCGATAGAAGTGCTATTATAGTTTTATAAGAATAACATTACTTTTTATCTGTAATGCATTTAACGTTATTCATTTTTTTCTACAAAATTTATGAAGCAATATTGTAGCTATTCTATAATTAGTAATTTTTTAAATATGGTTCTAGTTCTAGTATTAAAGATCCCATATAGTTATTAATTTCGTTAAATTGCATTATCTAATAAACAGTAAGAAGTTTTACTGTAAAGAGAGAGAGAAAATTAAGGAAATATATTTTTATGCAATGCTTTTTTTGTGCTGTATTCTAAAAATTTTTTTTTTGTTTGTTTTATTTTTCTTTAAATATTCGTTAAAAAGAAGATGAAAGTAACTTAATTAGACAGGTATTAAATAATTATCGTATTTTTCTTTAATTTTATTCCATTTAACAAAAAGCAGTGTCTTGTTGAAAAAAAAAGTTTATATAATTTTACTTTTTATAATAATGTACATACGTATACATGTGAATTATTCAAACTACATGGATGTAGCGTTTGGCCGGTGTTAGTTTATTTGGTTTATTGGTATATCTGGTTTAGTGAAAAAACATCTTCTGAATTAATTTTTAACTTTTGTTTATATACACACACATAACGTAGATGGACACTTCACATTTGTATTTCACAGATATATGGTTGATTTACTGAATACTAACGTCGCACTGTTCAGCTACACGAGGGCTTTTGGCGACGGACCACGTAATTTTGAACCATGGTCAAGTGACGTGGACGACACCGAAGCTGGCACCCCCTCTCCTAACTATCACACAACACTAACGAGAGGACGTTTCAGCTCTCGACAGATTTAACGTGCATCGCTGCCCTACACGGCGGGTCTTTAGTGGTACTGTGCTCGAACTCGTGACAAGGCAGGTCATGACCCGATACCTATACCACTCGGCTACCGCGGCCTCACAGATGTATGGTAAGAACACGAAAACAGACACAAGAGACATAGCTAAAAGCAAGCGAAGATGAGTACATGGAGAAGACAAACAGACAAAGAGAGCAATCACAAAAGATTTTCGCTTTATAAACCGGCAGTGAAGAATGCGTGACTATTTTTTGAAAAGAGTTCTGACTGGTTAAAATGGACGTGAAAGAGATTTTTGAGGTAATAACACTATTTGATTACGATTGAGTTTAGTTTTGAGCTTAAGAATCAAAAGATTATTTAAATATTATTAAAAAGAGTTAATTATAAAAGGATGCTAGAGGGAATTATTACTTGGATATTTTTTATTTTTTTAATTTTTGACTTCTAAACAGAAATTTTGCTAAGTTTCTTGAAAATTGTTTTATAGGTTTTGAAGAAATTCTTTCAAATTATCCATCAAAACAGTAAAATGTACACAAAAAATGCATCTAAAATTCAAACACTTACTAGACCTGGAGATATGTTTCAAAACTTATTTGAGGCAAAGTCCGCAACCCCCCTTCCGGAAAAAAAAAGCAAAGTACATATTTGATAATGCAATTCATTCTGCTTATATATTTTACTTGTCAAGTATTTAAATAGGAATAATTTAAAAGGATAAGTCAATAAATCTCTATTTCAGTGTTATAAAGTAGTTGATATACACTGATCTACAAAAGTTAAGATACAAAATATTTTTTAAAGTTTAGCATTAATAAAAGGATAGTAACAATTAAATTCATAGTTTATATCGGTTATTCTCAGCATTTTTTTTGTTGCGGTACTCTTAACAATTTCAAAATTTAGCGGCATTTTAACAATAAAATAAGTTTAAAAGAATTTTACTTATTTGTAATTCACTATTTAATATAGTTTATGATAATAATTTTCAATGTTAAATGTACCACGACTACTCTTAGTTTTTTTTATAAAACTGCTGAATGTGATTAGGTTCCGGATTTTATTTTTTCTCAGAGTATAATTAATAATTTTAAAAAAATGGTGGCACACACACACAAAAGTTCCACGTACTAGTGGTTAGAATCATTGGTTTATGTGAATGAAAGAAATGGACTTTAAGAAAAACAAATCCCCAGTTTTATTTTAAGGAAATGGACTTTTATAAGAGGCGGAGAAAATGTGACACAAAATCAAACTTTCGGAATTTCATTCGTACGCTATGGGCATGATTGTTGATCATCAATAGTTGTTAATAATTTGACTGGGAATATCCAGGAGAGTTAAGCAATGTCAAGGAAATATCTGGAGTTGTCACTAGCTAATGCTGTTGAAGCTTATGAATATGTCACGCCGCTTGGTACGGTGATTGTGGAATCAGTTTAAATGTGCAAGATTGTGTCTAAAAGATATATTTTACTGGGTAACATGAGTTGCAACATGTCTAGGAGACAGTTTTCTAGCTCTTTCAATCACAAAAAATGTAAAATACTTCTGTGAATAGGTGCATTGCAGATCAATTTGTCGCATCATCGACAAGAATCAGTTTCTCCCGTACGAAGAAGCCTTCGCATTACCAGTCTCTCTACACGTATACTATTGCTATGTGTCCCCCAGAACTGAAAAAAGAAATGTGTTCCTTTATGTTGAGCAGGGGATCACGTTTCTTGGACTAGACAGCAATGGGCTTTACTGATCTTCACAGACGAGTTCAGGTTCCCACACAGGACGTCTGCTGATCTGAAGAAAACAACTTACCCATTCAACTTTGTTGAAATACACAATTACGAAGGTGGTGGAATGATGGTCTGTGTATGGATCTCTATCAGTGGTCACACAGACCAGTATGTGTTATTGCTCTTTAAAAAAACTCTGACTAGTGTGAGATACTGGGATGATATCCTTGATCAATAAGTGGGGTTCAAATGCTGCTACTGTTGGTAAAGAATTCATTCTTATAGATAATAATGAGTGGTTGATAACTTAATTCGGAGCATAGGAGTTCGATAATATGAATGTAGTAGTCGATATCATCAATCTAATCAATGTATTGTTAGTACTCCTTTTTTGTAGTGTTAACTCGACATTTTTCTACATAAAACTGTAATATACTTTCTTCAAAAATTGATTTTTCTTCCAAGAATGTGTAGCGGTATCTAAATAAAACCAGTACTTAGATATCACGCGAAGACGATTGTTTTAGCGGGATCGATAAAGTGCTGGCGTTCGGAACGGAAGGTGGCCGGTACGAATCTTCCCACAATTGCTTATTTTTTATTGAAGTTAACTTCATATGGCACGTCAGGGAAAAATTTTCGTTGCGTGTTACCCATTACGCATTACCAGTTACGGTTACGCGATGAACGTAAGTTAAAGATGTATGAAGTTCCGACTTTCCCCACATTTTTAAAAAAGCTGTCGTGAGTATAATAAATATTCATATCATAACCACGAGATGCAATTTAATATATATATTTAAACTAAAATAAATTCAAAATTTCAAGAAGTTTATAATAATAAATGAAACAACTCAACTTGTATTGAAGCGATTTTGTAAATAAAAAGATTTATAGTTTTATGTAAATAGCAACAGGTAGAAAGGAAAAATAAATAAAAAGAAGATTTAGAATGCCGAGTTTTTGTGTGGTTGTGAGTTATTTAAACTAATCTGTTTTATTATAAACTGGACGAAGCAAAAGCCCTCGAATTATTTCTATCAAACTCACACAAAAAACAATTACAGAATCGGAAAGATCATTTTTGTCGCCACGATAGGGTATAATTTTTCTACAAATTAATGACATTTTTTATTTTTTACGATTTTTTTCTAAAATGAGTCAAAATCGATACGTTTTTATAAAAATGATTTCTAAATTGTTCCCATTCAAATTCCTTTTGCGTTAATGAATTGATATTCTACCGTACAAAAGTTCATGCTTTTTCTCTTTAAGAATCAATCATTTAAAAAAAGAATGCCAAAAACTGTTTTCTTATGATTTATCAAAAAATACTCAAAATTTTAAGTAAATATTAAATAAATTCGTTATTTATAAAAGTAAACTCACAAAACTTTTTTCTTGTTTATAGAACAATATTATCCATAGTTTGTACAAAAATTGAGAAAATTGCTTACAAATTACGGTTTTTAATTTTTTTTGGGGCGTTTTCGTCTATTAGTCTTTTTACGAGAATTTTTACTGAAACATTATTCTTAGATTTTTTGTTTAAAAATTACCATTGTTTTTCAATCGATGTGTGAAATTGTAAACCATTAAATTAAAAATTAAGCCTTTAACCTAAAGCCTTAAGCCTAAAAACTTTAATAAAAAGAGCGATTTTACGAAAAGCCAAGGGTTTGGCGACGAAAACCAGTTTGGCGCCAAATTGGCAATCAGCCTCTGCTTCATCACGTTCACTTCACATTTTCTCAGGGGTTTCACTAAAAAACTGTAGACAAATGAAAATCACCGATTTTGGCGAGGGAAAAAAATGAGAATGAAAAATTTATTTTTGTTTCAATAATGGCATCTACATAGCAACATTACTAACTACTTACTGTTACAAAGTTACTACTATTGTAAAAAAAAGAGAAAATTTAATGCCCAAAGAAGATTTCTATGAATTAGTGAAAATGTCAAACGAAAAACACACACCAAAATGACTTTTACTTCATGGTTTTTCGCATCTTGTATCATCATATCGAACTCCATTTCAAATATTTTTTTACCGGCCCTGCCGGATGCAGTAAAACGTTCGTCATTAAACTTTTGATTGAAATTTTGAATGCTATACGAACAATGATGGATAATGTCATGCATATATAACTTGTGCTTCAACTGGTAAAGCAGCAATAGTTATTTTAGGAACGACTGTTGATACAGCTTTTAAAATTTCTTTATCAAGATTACTTCCGTTACATTGTGAAACTGTTCAACAATTCAGAGCTCTTTTCAAATACATAAAAGTCATAATAATTGATGAGATAAGTATGATCAGTGCTCAATTATTATTGAAGGTTGTGATTCCAGATTAAAACAAATAACTGGAAATTTTCAGTTGGTAGAATATATATTATTTTAATAGGAGATTTACGTCAATTACCAACAGGTCGTTCTACGCCCATCTATAAGCAATCGAAACAGATCATCGTTGGACCGATTTTAGGGTGAAATCTAAATTTTTTTTAACTAAATGAAGTCAAAAAATTAAGCGAATCAACAATTTTCTTCTATACTTACAAAAATTGGAAACGACGAACAAATTGATGAAATAGAAATAACTCTGAGTCTCGTTTTTGTACTGTGGAAGAAGCTGACTTAAGGTGTCCACAAGATATACGATTATTCAACACTAATAATTCCGTCAATGAGTATAATAATAAAATATTGAATGCCTATGCGGACAAAATAACTTCAACTGCAAAAGATGTATATATTGGTTGTACTTCAAAAGAAGAAGAAACTTTCGTACTTCAAAAATTACATAAGGTGTCATTAATTGATACGAATGAATTGCCTTATCAAACAATTTATGTGAATAAATATTTATTACATGATTACCACAAATATTGATGTGATAAATGGATTGACAAAAGATGCAGTTGGAAAGCTAGTTCATATAGAAACAAATTATGAAGGATTAGTTAAAATAATATCGCTCGAGTTTCCAGGTTTACCTCAAATAGGGGAAAAATTAAGACGCAAAAAGACAATTTCGCCTTACCTCTACCAAATAACAGAATAATATTGACGAAAAAATCAAATACTACGATTGATGCAGTGTTTTCGAAATTCTTAAATGAGAGATATTGAGTGCAAAACCTACTTTTCTTATTTTAGTCATCACAAGCCTTTAATAACAAATGCATGTACTGATACACCTATAAGCATAATGTAGACTAATAATAATGATACTTTTCTATAAATGTATACGATAATTTTTTTTCTGTTATGTATTGAAAATAAAAATTTTGTTTATATTTATACCTTTTCCATCCTAATGATTTTTTTAAATACAGTTTGAAATAATAATGATAATAATAAATTTGTTAATTTTATGTAAGCTTACTTTAAAATAAAACTTAATTATGCAATTCAATACATATAAGCCAAAGAAGTTAACTTTTAACGCGTGTGCATACCGATGCAAACACACATTTTTTTGTTAATTATGTTTGTGTTGAATCAATGCAAATAAAACATAAGAACATTGAACACGTATATTGCAGGTTTCTTCGTATAAAAAGGGGTGCGCTTTATATGGAGAATATAACTGAAAACTAAAAATTGCAGCTTGAAAGCCTAGGTGCGTGTTATACGGCGGTGCTCGTTGTACGCCGGATTTTAAGGTATCCGACTACGTTCGGAACCGTGATTTTAAAAAAAGAGTATAAATGAATAGTTTTCATGATGTTTAGTGTCACTAAGATTAGAATACATGTATAAAATTGTTTTAAGGGCATTTTGATAAAAAAAAACTATTTAAATACAATATTTTGGCAAAAAATTAGCTTAGAATAATCTTTTTTCAAAACGTTCTCCTTTTATAAAAAATGCTTCTAAAATAATATTTTGCTTATATAAAGTAAAGACTTCTCCAGAGAGTCTGAACTAGGATTTTTTTAAAATACACATTATTTTCAGAGTTACCACCAATTGAAATAATTATCGGTGATTTTTTTTAAAATTGATACCCTCTGTTGTCGTAAAACACGGATAAAACCAATTCAAAGTTATATATTTCAAAAATTCTCGTTCAGCCTCTGTACAGAGGTGTGAGGCATACAGGCAAAATATTATTATAATAGAGGCATTTTTCACAAAAGGAGAATATTTTGAAAACTGGTCAATCTATGTTCATTTTTTGTCAAAATATTGTACTTAAATATTTTTTATTGTAATAATATTGTAAAAAATTTTTATATACATTTTCTAATGTAAGTGACACTAAATATCATAAATATTATCCATTTATACACTTTTGAAAAATCACGGTTTCGAACGTAGTCGGATACCTTAAGGTAATCAAAATTTGAGGCTGAAATTAATAATTTAGAATTTCGTCTATATGGTAATTTTACAGCAATTGAATTCTGAAATTTTATAATTTTTGTATAGTGAATATAATGCAAACTATGCATATCTAAATATATTTTTTAGAATGTGAGAACTAAAACAAATAACTAAGAAATACTTGAAAACGGTTTGAGGATGGCAATAACATGAAGAATTTAAATTTAATGCAATTTTGAGGACGCAGAATGAAAAATATATATACGAGTTCCATATATTAATATAAACTTCTGTATCCGAAGAGATTCCTGTTAGTCTCTATCTAAAACAGAAATAAGTGTATTAAAGGCTCTACTTTGACTATACGTATGGAGCAGTAAATTTTAGTGCCTTAAGGTAAAAAAAAATAAAACATATATTTTTCTAGGAAATTTCTCTAGGGTCTGAAACTTCATCAACAAATTTACATATTAAGCCTTTACTCGTCCATGAAAAACAGAATTTCAATTGTAAACCATAGAATACAGTGACTGAAAGAATGCTTTAAAATCCAGGGTTGCCACCGGAAGGGATACAAAATTGTACATAATGCAAAAATACGACAATATGGGATTCTCCTTGTGAGTTTTAGTTCTTGAAATTTCTTATTCATGGGTATGATAATACAGGACACAACTCTTCAGGGCTGATTTTCAGTACCTTTTTTCAAAGTGGAAACAATCCAAAGCATAATCATTTTAAAAACTTCAACTTATGGAAATTAAGTTTTTTCTCTCGTTCCGAAAAAACTATTCATGAGTTCAGAAAAGATATAAGAAGTTTTTGCGAATAAACATTGTCTGCAGTAAGGTATCCGACTACGTTCTGAACCGTGATTTAGCAAAAGCGTATAAATGGATAATATTTATGATATTTAGTGTCACTTAAATTAGAAAAGGTTTATAAATTTTTTTTATTACAATGAATTATTACAATGAAAAATTATTTAAGTACAATATTTTGACAAAAAGTGAGTCTAGAATGACCCATTTTCAAAATATTCTCCTTCTGTGAAAAATGCTTCTATTACAATAATATTTTGTCTGTATATAGCTCAGATCTCTGTACAGAGGTTTAACTAGAATTTTTGAAACATATAATTTAGAAGTGGGTTTATCCATGTTTTACGACAACAGAGGGGAGAAATTTTAAGAAAAAACGCCGATAATTATTTCAATGGGTTGTAACTCTGAAAATAATGTGAATTCTTTTTCAAAAATCATAGTTGGGCCTCTGTACCACATAGTACAGAGGTGTGAGCTAGATACAGGAAAATTTTACTATAATAAAAGCATTTTTCACAAAAGTAGAGCATTTTGAAAAAAAGGTTATTCTAAGTTAATTTTTTGCCGAAATATTGTATTTGAATAATTTTTTTTCTGTCAAAATGTTTTCTAAACTATTTTATACATGTATTCTAATCTAAGTGAAACTAAATATCTGGGAAATTATCCATTTATGCGCCTTCTTAAAATCACGGTTCCGAACACAGTCGAATACCTTTAAAAAAACCTGCTTTTTGGTAGCTAATTTAATTAAAAATCTAAAAAAAATCGTTAATGTTGTTTGTACCAACCTAAGAATTCTTGCTAGGCCCTATTGTGTCAAACGTAACTTGAAACTGCCATACTTTGACATAAACTAAAATAACAAAATTTAAATAAGTTACTTACCCGAAATTTGTCTATTATTAATTAGACTCACTCAAAAGAGAGAAATATTTTGACAAAGATATTTTTCAATACAGATTTAAATTAGAATACTAATTGAAAAATAATCATAATCAAGCTCTGTTCAATACAAAAGATTTTCTTAAGAAAATATTTTTTTAACACGCTTTTATAAGTTTCACTTGTATTTAATGGAATCTTTTAAGTCGATTTTTATCCGCTTTAAAAGGTCAGATGAATTCGAATTTTTGCACACTTGTCAAAGACCGATGACAATACAATAATTTCAAAATTTTTTCTCATTGTCCTGATCAGGATCCTCATAAATAAAGGATTTTAACAATTTCGAGATTTGGCGACTAATTGCATAAAGCATTTTCCGATTTGGTGACTAATTTCATTTGCTAGTTCCAGATTCGGTGACTAATTCTAGATTTAGTGACTAACAGATTAAGCTGCAGCACTAAAACCGCAAATAGGCTTGTGATCAATACAAAAAAATGTGTTCTTTATGTTCCTCCTTACGATAATATAAGTCTAGTTTTCCTGAAAATGGAAAAAAAAAGATTTGCCCATGTGAATAAAAATAACTAATGTTCTAACTGCAAAATATTTTTTATTTTTATGAAGCAATACGTTTAAAAGTGATGATGCAAATTAACATTATAGCAATACGTTTAAAAGTTAAAAAAATTTTGTTCTAACTGCTAAATATTTGTTTTATTTTGATAAAGCAATATGTCTGAAAATATTGGTATGAATTAACATTATAGCAATACCTTTAAAAGGTGATAATACGATTTAATATTTCTTCTTAACACACTTTTATTAGTTAGACCTGAATCTGTAGAGACGGACACTTTGAAATATAACGATATGGGACTCATCCGAGGCCCCATAAGCGGAGAGAATAAATATCCTTCAGACCCGTTAATTAAAATCCTTTCAAGAGCAAGATTAATTCCAGCAGCCACATAATTCAAGTTCCAAATATCAAACTCAAGGATAAATTCAACAAAGAATAAATGTTAGTTTTAAAAATTAAAAAAACAGGCTATTATTGTAGATCGAACCAAAAAAATTAAAAATAAATTATAGTTTTAAAAAAAACTAAAAAACACGCTCTTGTGGTGAATCGAACTAAAGAGTAAAAAAATAATTCTTATAAGAATAAATTATTAACTAGAAAATTATAATGCCATGGTGGTAAAAACGTGGGATGTGCTTTGTACTACATTTTTACACTAACTCAGCATTTCGGAATAGAACTAATAAGAAATTATAACATTTGATATAGAGCAGTGTTTCGCAACCTTTTATCGCTGCGGACCGGTCAACGTTTGATCATTTTACCGCGGCGCGCTGTGGGTGGGACACGTTGATTATTTATATTTTAGATTGTTTTGATTTAAAATTTTTAATTTCGTTACATTTAAATATGCCTTCAGAATAAAATATAGTTACACCAAAAATGAATAAAAGTGATTTAACGTGGAATATAAAGTGATTTCCGTGGAATACCCCAACTCGGGATTAATAGCATCATTGACTCCAAGCCTCAAAGGTGTTCAACGTTGGTGGCCATCCGTGGAAACCATACCCCCTACTGAAAATGATTTCCTTTGAAGAAAACACCTTTTCTTATTGTTTTTTTTCTCATATGCACAAATTGTGTTTTTTTCCTTTCGTACAGAAATGCGCAATAAAATGCATTTTCTTCTGCCAAACATGTGTAATTTATTCTCATATAACCTACTACGTCTGTCGACCATGTATCAATCAGCTAAAAAGTTTCCCAGCCACAAGACCCACCTAAAACCGCAATATCCTTTAATTATTTTGAGCAGTATATATATATATATATATATATATATATATATATATATATATATATATATATATATATATATATATATATATATATAAATAATATATATATATAATATATAATATATAATATATATATATATATATATATATATATATATATATATAAATATATATATATATATATATATATATATATATGTATATATTTATAAGACTTAATCTAATTCAGACCAATTTCAATAAGTGAACCGCCTAATCCACGATTCTAATATTAAATAATCAATCCTACCTTATTACTGCTTGGAGAAACGATCAATCTTGTTCTATGCTTAATCTTGTCTTTGTATGCACTGGTGTGCAACTTTACCCTCATATATTCGATCTCTAATAATCTGTATTCACGTCACGCAAAACTCATTCAGACTTGAACCACGAACTATAATAACCATCAACTGCCACAAACTAACATCAATTGTCAAACATTACCTTACATTGCCATATCGCTTACTCTAAGTTCCGATATTTAAAAGTTCGTTCATTTGCATCTTTCATTCACACTTCACTTCTTGGATTTGGTTGGAAAAGAGTTGCTCTTAATTCTGGCCCAAAGAACCCAAAGGACATGTTAAAGAAAAGACGCGTGAGCCCGTCACAACTATAATTTTTTTTTGTCCTCTTGAAGTGCAATATTATAATAAAAGATCCATTACAAATTATGCCATACGATTCCGTTTGTCGTTCTATTAATATTATTAACCACTTTACTTCATAAACTCATTATCGAACTTTGCAAATTTTTAGAATATAGTAATTTTTCAAGTGTTGTTTGGCAGATATATTAATTTTATATTTTCTTATAAAAAATCTCTCGTATACTAGTTATAATTATGTAACGAAAATATATAATTCATAATAGATCATATTTTTGCTACTACTTTACGTATGTAACGGATAATACTTTTTGTAACTGATTTGTAAAGCAGAATATATGAAAAATACTGATTTTTAGTTCGAAATTTGTTTTGAAGTTCGTAGCTGTAGTTGTTTTATGCGTTTCAGTAGCGTTTTTTTTTGAGTACTGAAACACGACATGAATGTTGTTTTTCTTGCGGCAACACTCTCCTTGTGGGAAAATTGAGTTTTACAGGCAAAGTTCGCTTCTCAGAATGAACTTGAAAAACAAGGTTTGGCAACCCAAGAAGATGTGACCAGGAGAACAAGATTGGCATCTTTTTCGTCCATGGTAACGAATTTGGCAAAAAATATGATACCATCAAGGAATCAAAGAGAAGGTTCAAGGAACGACTCTTCTAGATATTTCCATGATATATATAGAAAATCTTTGTCAGAATCTGTTTGTGTGTTGACTGTGATAAGACAGAGAGAAAGAGAGACTTTTTCTGCTTTATAGTTTTTTGATAGAGGAACTGTTTTAGAGTGACTTTTCTGGGACATTGTGAAGCTTGTTTGTAACGAGTGCGTTTTGCACTATTGGAAATAATCTGTTATAATAATTCTTTGTGTATGTACGTCAATTTGTTTTCGTGTGATCATCTGTTCGTCCTTGCCCATTATTTTATTCGTCCATGTGTTTTTATTCAACTAATTGGAGTCATTGGCTGATTTTCCCTATGCAAATTTGCAACAAAAATTTGGTGTAATCCATTGTATAGCCAATTTTCTTTACATACTTTATGTTATTAATAATGAAGACAGATTGAATATAAAGCTCTCATTACCTACATTAAACAGATATTTTAGATCTTTTACAGTTCCCTAGAATTGAATTGTGTGATTTCTTTAAACTTGAATTTTTTAAATACTCTCTTGCAGTGAAAAACAAATGAAGTTTACTCTAGGCATTTTATAGGAATCGTACTTGTTAACTAATACTTTTTTTTTTGAAAAATAAGTAACACATTTGAATAATAAAAAAAAGTAAATTTATTGAACTGTATTATAAAGTGAGCTATGTATTATTCAGAAAGAGGTTCATATTAAAAAAAATCGATATGGAAAAATTTTCAAGTTTTAGAATTGTAATACTAGAAGTACATGTTTATACCTTGTTTTATTCATTAAGTGTAATTAAATACTGATTCTGTTTTTGCATTAAAGCAATATTTAAAGGCAAAATATAGTTTTTCTAATTCTATTGTATTAAATATAGTTTTGTTAAGATATGATTAAATTAAATTATTCCTAAATTTTTTTGATATAGCGTAATTGTCACGCGTTGATAAATAATTTCTTCAAGCAATTTTCTTCGGAAAAGAGAGAGTTTCCGACTCTTGTTTTAAGTATGAAATAGAATGCAATTACTTATATCTTGAGTACCAATTTAGGCCTTATTAAGCTATTTTTTTGTTGTTTAGAAAGTTTTCAGTGTGCATAATAATATTATTTGTGTATAGTTAAAGTTTTATGAAGTAAAATAATCCCTGGAATATTATTTTAAGAAAAAAAAACCAGAAAAATATATTCTATATTTAATTTTCCCTGAATGCATACGTTATATTTTATATTCCTCAGTGTACGATGACGATATTCAAAGAGAAAAGGAGCAAAAATTTCCCGAGTATCGCAACTTTCTTCCTTTACTGAATATTGTAAATTTTCACAGTTCTGATACTTTGGAAAGAAACATTTTAATTTAAGTTGAAAAAGAAAGGAAATTAAATCCTAGTTTGCTATTCTCTATTATTAGAATCTTTAGTTACCTTATAAAATAATGCATAATAATTCATCCACGGTGCATGAAATTGGTTTTCAAAAAAAAGTATGTATTATATAGGAAGTTTACACTGATTTTTGACAGATGATCCCTGAGGACAGGTCTAAATATATCAGAATGATTCAATAGAATAAGTATATGCTAATTTACAAGAGCAGTAAAGCATCAATATAAGCTAAATAATAGTTATTAATATACTTAATATTATTTAAATGAATAAATCAAACAGATCATTCTAATTATTGGTTGTTGTTACTGTTTCCTATGCCACCTGTTTGACGGTGTCAAATTGAGGCCCACGAAATTCATCACGACATAGGGCCAAGATATACGCATGTCGTTAGCTGTAGCTATGGGCATCAAACAGGTCACAGTACGATTTAGTTCGGTTACACCCCGATTTTGAGGGATAACAAACTAGAGATGGCTATGGGCTTCAATTATCTTCCCCTTCCACCAACCTCAAGAAAGGACCAGCAGCTCGACGGTTATTTAGACTACCTCCATACCGCAATGGCACTATACATTTACAAACATCCATATCTTCTCCGGGTACGGCATTGCAGTCAGACCATGTGACGGGTCTATTCGCGTTCTTTTAACTAATTATCTATGAAAATATTGATTCTTTAAATATTATACTATTGAAAACTTTCCTCCAAAGAAGAAGACGCGATTTATTCAAATCATGGCTTGTAGTTAAAGATTAATTTTCAAGTTCGAGAGAGAGGTTAGAAGCTTACAGGATAGCAAGTAGTGATTAACGTAAGGCTAGGCGAGAGTGCATTGTAAATTATTTGATTAATATTAAGATTGACGATTTGGTCAATTAGCTATTTAAATTAGATTAGTGTTGGCTTGAATTAGATTAAATTAGAACGGATCTTCAAATATTAGAAGGTGTATTGTCAAGACGTGCGAAGAGTAAGTGATCCGATTTATAATTAAATGGTCTAGTATCTCGTCAACCTCACTATTGCTCCCATATTTAACTATTAATGATTTTTTTAACTTGGGTTGTTGAAATTTGTTACGTTGTTGAGAATTGTTAATAAATAGATTTTTGTTTTGACTATGACTAATCCTTCTTCTGACCCTCATACACTAATGGATGGAACCGGTCATTCATTACAACTACTATACCGGATGGGCGGAGATTATACATTTAGTTATTGAAGATATATTTAAAAAAATACAATTACATTTCTTTTAGAAGTATTATGTTTTTTAGACAATATTTTTCTGGAGTTGAAATATTTTTTGTGAAAACATGAGTAGCTTAAATCACTCATTTTTTATATTTAACTGTTACATTTTTATTGGAGTTCCAATTTAATCCCACATTAGATTCGAATTTTAACTATTTTTAAGGCAAATGTGAATTATCAAAATGTGTACAGTTACTTCAAAAACGGCAAACATTACTAGATGAGAAAATTTAAGGAATAAACGTAAAATAAATTAGTGCATCACACAATTCAAACTTTATCTTCTATATTCACGAAATGAATTAATAAACTTTTATGATAAATGAATAATAAAATCAACTAATATGAACTGAATACAATGGACTAATTAATTTGTTTCGGTAATTAATCATAATTTAAATAGATATATTTTCGCAGTGAAGGTATTGCGCCAAAAGTTAAGTATTAGAAATAATGATCTAATTAATTTTCGGTATTCAATCGGAAGAATTAAAACAGATTATCCTCTCGAAGTCAAGACATCGTGTCAAAAATTTAATGAGGTATAAACCATGAAATAGAGAAAATTAAGTTCTTTATTGTAATTTATTTAAGGAATTAATAATTTCAGGAATAATCTTTGAATCATTAATTTCATCTAACAGATAATTAGAAATGCTGAACAATTAATATCTTTAATTTTAAAAGGTCCTTTTCAACACTATTACTTTCAGTGTTGCCAAAGTTAAATATTATTTGATAATATTTTTAACCTAAAATTTATGCGTATCATTTCCATATGCATCATTATTAATTAAATCTATTTTAATTATATTCAAACTTAATTTTATAAACTTAAATATTTGATAAATTAAGAATTGAGTACAAATTAAAATTAAATCAGATTAAGAAAAATAGTATTTTCCTTAAAATCTTAGGAATGAGAATACTTTATAACATTAATAATAACCTTATTTGGTACTTATGTATTATCGCAACAATCGCCAGCTCTAATAATAACACTCCAAGTTGGCAACCACGATTTCCTACGTGTCGTACGCGCTGAATTAGCAACCAGGGGCTTCGTTTCATATATTGTCGCCAAAAAGTTGCGATATTACGTAAGTACTAATTAATTTTCATAAAAATAATTTTTAAAAGAGTTTCATCCATTTTAATTATATTTTTGTTCTTGTCAAATTAAATTATAAAATACCTTTAAGAGAGATTTGGCTAATACTGGTAGGTTGGCAGGCAGGGATTATTAATCTTATTTTATTTACAAAATCTCATAATTTTCTCTTTTTCCTATAAAAAAGTTATTCTTAAGAAAATTTTAATCTCTGAAAATCATTTAAGAAATTAAAATATTTTCTGATTACCAGAATAAGAGTCTGGGTACTAATTGGCCTTTTATGTTGTCATTTCTTTGGCGATGTTTTTGGCGAAATCATTTCACCATTTCTATTCGCTTATCCTTTTCATATAAAGGGTGTTTTTTTTAGAGGTATAGAACTTTAAATTGCAATAAAACAACGATATATTATTCGATTGACATGAATTTTTTTTATTCGAAAAGATAATCTTGTTGCATTACATTTTAAATATGATTTCTGGCATATGACTGCCACGGCTAGCTCAGATGTAGTCCAATCTAGACGTCCAATTTTCGATGACTTTTTCAACATTTGTGGCCGTATATCGGCAATAACACGGCGAATGTTGTCTTCCAAATGGTCAAGCGTTTGTGGCTTATCCGCATAGACCAATGACTTTACATAGCCCCACAGAAAATAGTCTAGCGGTGTTAAATCACAAGATCTTGGAGGCCAATTCACAGGTCCAAAACGTGAAATTAGGCGGTCACCAAACGTGTCTTTCAATAAATCGATTGTGGCACGAGCTGTGTGATATGTTGCACCGTCTTGTTGGAACCACAGCTCCTGGACATGATGATTGTTCAATTCAGGAATGAAAAAGTTAGTAATCATGGCTCTATACCGATCACCATTGACTTCATCGTTTTTGAAGAAGGATTCCACCAGCCCATAAAGCGCACCAAAAAGTCAGTTATTCTAGATTTAATGGTGTTTCGACATACACTTGTGGATTAGCTTCACTCCAAATGCGGCAGTTTTGTTTGTTGACGTAGCCATTCAACCAGAAGTGCGCTTCATCACTAAACACAATTCGCTTATGAAAAGCGACCATTATTTTAGAAATAAAATTGCACAATTTGAAAGCGTTGTTCAGGCGTGAGTCTATTCATGAGGAATTGCCAAACCAAACTGAGAATAAATCACTTGACAGCTGTTAAATCGGTCGCCATCTTGGAAAGTAAGGCCAACTTAAATTTCTATACCTGGAAAAAACACTCTGTAGTTTGTTACATATTACGATATCAATACATAATCCTCTCTCTCAAATTAACTACAATTCTTATATGTAACAGTAAAATTTAAACAATATTTTTTTATTAAAAGCTATTTCTTAGAAATATTTAGGTATTTTAATAGTTAGGATAGTAAAAAAAAAAAGAAAAAAAGAATTAAAGTTAATGAGCAATAACAAAATGCAAAAAAGAATGAATTTGAAATGTCATAATAATTATAAATAATCATTAGTTCTCTTATATTGTACAAAAAGCAGGTAGCAAAGCGCGATGAGAGAAAATTAATAAATGCTGATTTTGAAAAGGAATTCCAGAGAGTTTTCTGGTAGATCCATATTTTGCCTAGCAATTCTTTAGAAAATGGAAATGCGTTTCTTTTTTATAGAATAAAATAAACAAAAATGGTCAGCATTAATTTATGTAATGCTCTTGTAAAAATGATGTTCAAAAAACTTTTGAAAATATTTTGTGAATACTTTTATTGAACAGCAGAGTTTCAGATTAGTTGATAATTCGTTTTAATTACTCTGATAGATTTAAATATTTCTTGCTAGCATTTTATTTTATAAAATAGTGAATCAATTGATATTTTAGGTTTTATTTCTTTTCTTTTTTAGTGCTAATTAAAATTTGTAGATAAAGCATTTCATTATAAAACATGGTTGATATCCAAAAATTTGATATTTGTATATTTTCTTATGTTATTTTAGATTCTAATTTTTATATATCAACATTATAAGGTATTTTAAAATCAGCTGCATATCTATCAATAATTAAGGGGGAATATTAATAAAATTACACTAAAAATATGAAAATCTTATATATATAAGAAGTTTATTCAAACTTCCTCCATAGTTTCTTATATACATTTTTAAAAATGTTATAATTTATAATTGACATTTTATAACATAATTTCAATTGTTACTAATAATAAGCACAGAATTAACATTTAAACTATAAACTGTTGAATTTGCTAGCAAGTTCCTTAAAATTTCAGTCTATTCGAAAATTGTATATTTTCAAAGTTATTTTACTATTCAGATTCGCTCTCAAATGCATTTTCTAGAACAGAAAGACTTCGTAATTCTTAAAACTAGTCGAACTTTTATTATTCTTCGGGTATTCTTGTTCCCAAAAAATACATAAAATGTTTATTGCCCTTCTTCAAAACCCGGAAATGAAATACTTTCTTATAGCAGTTTCTTCTTTAATTTAACTGTTTTGAACAAAACGTGATTTCTCCTTTTACATATTTCGTATATTTGGAATCTATGTAAATAACATTTTGCTTCCAATGTCCCATCACACAAATATAAACATATACTATAATACTATTTTTGAGATATTAAAAAAATTTTCTGCATTTTAAAATTTGACGTACATAATTGGAGTCTGATTAGTCATATGGAAATTCATTCAAAGAAAAATAAAAATAAAAAATTTATTGATTTCCATTTTGTGTGAATAACATTAGTCAAAGTTAATATATTCAAAAGACGCTTTTCTTTTTGATAATCACTCAAATTATCAAAGAGAACGCCAGATGAATGATAATATCCCGAAAATATACAAAATTAAATACATATTAAGATCAACCTGTGTCGATTATACATTACACTTTTTTTTTTGGAATTGAAAAAAAACACACTATATTCAGAATAATTTTAGAAATAATGCTAACTTAATCATTAAAACTTTAACAACAAACGACTATATATCAGTAAATAAATTAAAAATCAGGTAAATTATAGAGTTACTAGAATAATTGAATTATAGCAGACGATAATAATATGTAAGATAACTTTCAACATTTAAATAATCAATTAGAAATATTGATTCAAAATAATAAAAATAAATTTAAATAGAACTAGATATTTTTTTTACAATACGAAACACTTCATTTTAGTTTCTCTTAGTTTTTAAAATGTTTTCTCCGTAAGCTCAAGTAACCATTATTTTTTTCGCCTAACAATAATTAATCACTTCCAAAAAAATATATTCATATGTATTCCAGACAGCAAAATTTTATTTTATTTCTCGGAGCAAGTTCCTCGAAGATAAATTCTTCATAACTCATCTTCAATTTTCCATAGAATTCCATTCTGCTGAAAGCAGCAAAAGTGTTCTATTTAACTTGGTTATCAATTGCATAGTCTTCGGAAATGTGACAAGAAACTGATTCTTTTTGAAAAATGAAACCACCCTCTCGTAAATCTTGGGTTCTGTAATAAAGTTCTTAAAACTCCTTGATATGTATGAACTGAGTCGTTCGCATACATAGTACAGTAATATTTGTAGGTTTGAAACAGTTATAGAAACAATCCGAATATGATATGAAATTTTGTATTGATCTAAAAATTTTGTATTTTTGTTTTTGTATTTTTAAATAAAGAGTGTTTTTTTTCCAGGTATAGAAGTTTAAGTTGGCATTACTTTCCAAGATGGCGACCGATTTAACAGCTGTCAAGTGATTTATTCTCAGTTTGGTTTGGCAATTCATCCAAACGATCTTTAAGCAAGGCGTAGATTCGTCGAATGGGCCCAAAACGAGATTGCCGTTGTTCCCGATTTTCATAAGCGAATTTTGTTTAGCGAGGAAGCGCACTTCTGGTTGGATGGCTACGTCAACAAACAAAACTGCCGCATTTGGAGTGAAGCTAATCCACAAGTGTATGTCGAAACACCGTTACATCCAGAAAAACTGACTGTTTGGTGCGCTTTATGGGCTGGTGGAATCATTGGTCCGTACTTCTTCAAAAACGATGAAGGCCAACCACAACGTTACAGTCAATGGTGATCGGTATAGAGCATGATTACTAATTTTTTCATTCCTGAATTGAACAATCATGATGTCCAGGAGCTGTGGTTCCAACAAGACGCCGCAACATGTCACACAGCTCGTGCCACAACCGATTTATTGAAAGACACGTTTGGTGACCGCCTAATTTCACGTTTTGGACCTGTGAATTGGCCTCCAGGATCTTGTGATTTAACACCGCTAGACTATTTTCTGTGGGGCTATGTAAAGTCATTGGTCTATATGGATAAGCCACAACTCTTGACCATTTGGAAGACAACATTCGCCGTGTTATTGCCGATATACGGCCACAAATGTTGGGAAAAGTCATCGAAAATTGGACGTCCAGATTGGACTACATCCGAGCCAGACGTGGCAGTCCTATGCCAGAAATCATATTTAAAATGTAATGTCACAAGATTATCTTTCGAATAAAAAAAATTCATGTCAATCGAATAATACATCGTTGTTTTATTGCAATTTAAAGTTCTATACTTTTAAAAAATCACCCTTTACAAAATACATCTTACTTGGCAATAGTTTATTAACATTTTCTTTCTTTTTGTATTATATTTGACCGCAATTACCAAAAATATTTTTTAGTCTTTTTTAATATATATATTTTATTTTATAAATTTATGTATTTTTATCCATTTTTCTTTTCATGAATATATTATGAATGAAACATAAAATAATGAGATTTTGATAATCATTAATAAATTGGTTTTTCATTGTTATCGTGCAACAATTGAAACAACTTTTACCATAAGCCATTTCTTGTTTTTCCTTTTATCTTATTTTTCATAAAATGCGTATTTTTTTTTTGAAATTCAACTCGAATAATCTACAATTGCAGTCAGTAGATTTATTTTCAGAAATTAGTTGACCTTAACTTTAAACTCTATAATATTTGAAACTATTTAAGCTTTTATTAAAATTAGGTACTAGCCATAGAAATAAAATTTGCCAGTGGCTTTGAGGCTGGAATTTTGCCTGTTGGTTGAAATATAGAAGAAAATGGACCTTCTCATCTTAAAAATATAGATATAATTAAAGAACCTTTTCTGCCATCTGCCCCTATTCATAAGTAAATATCAATTTAAATCTCTTAGAATTTTATAACAAAAAGAAGTCAGCTGCACTACTTAAAAAGAAAGGCATCCACACCATCGAGGACCTTTCGAATTTGGACAAAAACGAAATAATTGTCTACACAGATGGACCATCCGACTCTGAACTTGATATAGGTGGTGCTTGAATCTATTTCATTCATCCAACCTGTAAACTTGAATAATATAGAATTCCTATGGGTAAAATTTCCTCAAACTTCACTTGCGAGTTTATGGCCATTAAAGGAACTTTGGATAACTATCACAGCAGGACAATTGAAAATTTCAATGGCATTCTACTCTTCTCAGACTCTAGATTTGTGCTCCAGGCGAGCTCCAGGGATAACTGTCAACTGACCTATGATATAATTACCCTTATAAATAACGTAGTTTCAGCCCAAAGAACCTGCTCCCTGCAGTGGATTCCGGCCCACGTAGACATCTTAACAATGAGTAGGCTGATTACCTCTCCAAAATGACCCGAAATTCCCTCAATAACTTACCAATCCCTTACCAATAATGATGCAATAACCAGATGTAAACTCACCTCCCGTCCAGCTAAGAAGTACTTCATTCCAGAACTTAATTTCATCTGCATAATTTCAACTACCACAGCCAGACTATATACAAGACGCTTTAAAGGGATCAAAATATCCTCTGATGACCAAAGAAGTTACAGTACTTGTCCTCAATGTCCTGACATTCAGCTCTTTCCTAATTATATTTTTATATTGACTAAAGTCCTGGACATAGACCTAAACCTCATGGACCATTAACTGCTTTATCTGCCAAAGGTCTTCGACATTGCAAAGGTGATTTTGGACGTCTTTGGTGTCATTTGATTTATTTGCATTGCTCGGACAAGACAACAGCATTAAAATTTGGTACTTTCATATTAGACACAGTTGACCAACTACATCAAATCAAAATACGTCGCCAAATACTATAATTCCATAAGCCTATAAGACTTTTGTGTATGTATATGATCGGAAAAAGTTTTCCACTATTGGCTATATATCATGGCATTTGGCGACGTATTTCGATTTAGATAATTTAAACAACAATTCTTAAGTACCTAAAATATTTTACTGTTATTTTACAATTAAAAATTGTTAAATTTAATCTTGATTGCACTACATGCATTTAAAATATTATGTGTCAAATATTCAATGAGTTTTTCGCAGAATCGTATTTAAATACTTGTAATGAATGAAGTTAACAAGATTTTTCAGTTTGAAGAATACCTAAAAATTTTTATGACTTATAGTAAATAAATTAGGTAACGTTAGAAAAATTTTTAACAGTGTGGACTACATTATTTAACTCTATACAAACGTAATAAATATTTTTCAAAATTTTGAATTTGTTCCTTAATTAAAGTTCTAATAAATATTTCTGGGTGAAAAAATTTCACTAAACATTTCCCTCATGACAAAGGCAGATAAGCATTTAAAAGTATGTTCTGTATCAAATATATTTCAATAATAAACCATTTGATTAATAACACAGAGCAAATATTGATATTAATTTGCTTTGTGCCAAGGATAAAATGGAAAAAAAATAATATTATAACATTCTCTTTATAAGGAGGTATTATAACGATACTTCCAGAATTAGATGAAATCATATACTAAATAATACGTATTTTATTACAGTTTAGCTAAAAATATGTCTTAAACAGATTTAATAGAAGCAGAACTTCTGATAATACTTCGTCAAGAAGAATAAAATTGAATCAAGTCAAATATATTTAAAAAAAAGAAAAAGGAAAAGATATATATATATATGTGTGTGTGTGTGTACTTGTATATGTACCAGTTCAACAATAAATGGGAAAAACGTATGCAATACATTTTAATATATTCTTCATTATGCAATACATTCTTCAACCAACTTTAAGTATAATTTTTAGTTTATAAGCAACCTAATATTATAAATAAAGTAAAAATCATTTAAGGAATGTGCTGGGTGTCCCGAAAATAGTGCCCAAACTCTGCACGGCTAGGTTCCTCGTTGGAAGTACATAAAAATGCCCAAAGAGCAGTACTTGTATTATCCATGGTTTACGAGAAAAATACGGTAAATAATGATGAATGTATGATGATGCAAGATGAGGCTCAGGAACATTCCTATGCTCATGTACGTAGCTGGATTAGACGTGGGAGTGAGTTTCTGTTCTCGTCACGATCACCAGATCTCACACTTTTGGAATTTTCTTCCTAAGAAGCAGTCTCAAGGAATAGTGCATCGAGTCTTAGTGACTACACAAACGGACTCAGTTGTTCGTCATCATGCTACTTGCACTTAGGTGGACACCTCGCTGCTGCAGCATATGCACACATCCATTCCACAGCACGCACAAGCCTCCCTCGATATAAACAGCGGGCACTTAGAACATCTTCATTCAAAAATACTTGCAAGTACTGCTGTTGATATGTTTAATACGGCTTTTCGTATTTTTCTGTAAACTATTGATCGTGCACAGTGGCGCATCGGAGAATATTAGGGCCCCCTTCAAAGTCAGGTTTTAGATCCCAAGCCCAAATACGTACTTGGCGTCTGTCAGGCTTTGGGCCCTCTCAAACCCTGGCCCACCTGTGATGCGGATACTCTGTATATTGTTTACAAAGAACAATTTTCCATTATATAGCCATCATATAAACATAAAACGTGTTAATGATTTTCACCCAAATTGAAAAATATTTCAAAATCTTTTATAATTATAGACATAGAAAGAATATTTTTTTAAACTAATATCTGAAATAACAACAGTTTGTCTGAAGGAAACATAATAAGTATAATAATTAGATGAAAATAAATGACAAATAAAAATGACAAGGAGTGGAAAATGATTGTCTCTAGTTTATTTTTATACAGCTGGAGATACAAGACGTTTATAAACACAGTAAATATTTATGAGTCCTGTTCAAAAGAAGAAATATTACTGGTTAGAAATGTTCACAAACAAAATGATAAGCTTTAACTTATCTGTACTAATCGCTTTGTCAAATTTATTTGCTCAAATAAGCAGTATATCATTTTACTGTAATTATTTCCCACATAGATAAAATTTCAAGCTATAAACTTATCCTTGCGACTAAAAATAATTCTCAAACATGAGATCGTTTTTTTCATTTGGTTATAATTTAAAACGAGGAAAATATCTGAGTTTTACAGCACGAAGTATTTTCTGAAACAACATTAATAATCCTGTTGTGGAACAAAATTTTAAAAGCAGACATTTAATGTTTCGTTTCTGGGAAATATTTAAATAACTCAAATGAATCAGTAATTAAAATCTTTTTATAGGCTTAAAAACAGGAAGTAGGAAGGAAAAATGTGATGATATTATTTAAACGGTAGTTATTTGCGGTAAATTCAAAAATGACTGTGTATAGCTGAATGTTACATACGAATAATTTTACATAAGTAATCTATAGCATCTATAGGAGTAAAAGGACTTGACTCATCATATGATTTTCGCAACTATTTAATCTACAGAGGCTTGAAATTTATCAGGCACACCCCTTTTGTCAATGTAGTAACGGAAGCCCTCATTTTGCGGGGGGAGGGCAGGATTCTAGGGGACCTAATACCTGACTGACGGCAAGTATGTATTAAACCAATTAATAAAATAATAAAGGCAAAACCTAAATTTTCAGGGAGACCCTTATACTCTCCGTTACACCACTGGCAGATCTCTACTCAACAAAAGGCTGTGGCGTAACCGAGAATATAAGGATCTTCCCGAAAAGTCATGTTTGGCCTTTATTATCTTATAAAGTGGTTAAATAAGTACTTTGCTTGATTCAAGCTTTGGAACCCCTGGAATCCTGGCACCACCCACGATGAGAGAGTTTTTTAGCGGGGGGAGGGTGATTTTTACGTTACACCAATGAGATCCGCTACGAACGGAGTTTTGAGGAAATTGGAAAGGGGGGTTACGAAGACATTACAAATTTAAAAAAAAAATCCCATTTCTGATTTATTAAAGTTATAGACCTGAAATTTTTCTAGCATTATTTTTTTGTGGAAATCGACTATAAAGTTTGGGAATATGGGGGAGTAAAAAAAGATCTTGTCCGTTTTCAATTAAGAGATGAGGGCTGTAAATTTTTTTTTGGTCAATCAAAAGCTTAATGGTAAGACTTTGATATCAATAAGGTGGCCGTGGAAGGCAAATGGTCAAAATAACAGATTTTCACAGTTGGCGTGTCATGAGTCCCATTCCATGGGTTCGAACCATTATTTTTTTCGTTCGGGTTCAACTAAAAAAATATATCGGCTCAGTTCCGCCAAAATTAACAGTTTTTGGTTCAGTTTCTAATGAATAATTTTATTTTATTTATATTCTTACTTGGACTAAAAATATAATTCTATCTTAAACAAAAAATGTAATTCCACCAAAATTTAGGAAATTTCGTTCTTTTTTAATTGGCACACGAGGTTAACTAATACAATGCACCAGCATGTACGATAGGAAAGGTGAGCAGAGTACGGCGAGCACGTTTCATATACATTATTAAAATAGCATTTGACAACTAGGTTCATTATTCTGGTTTGTTATCTAAGCCATGGGTGGCGAGAACCTTTATTGATCAGCGTGACTTTTTTCTAAAGAAGTGTTTAATGAGGTATAAACGTGCCGTTTAATAATTTTGATTTGTAACTATTGGGAACATAATAAAAAACTAATTACTATAACAACCGAAATTCTTTATTTCCAATGAAAAAATACCTTTTGCACTTTGTAGTTGTAAATGCTTTAGTTATACGTGTAATTAAAATTAAAGTAACATTAGTGTGACTTCTGTTGTCGCAGATTGGATGACAAATAACTTATATTAGGATTGTGCAAGATGTTACTTTTAGTAGAATGCATACTGAATTGCAGTCAGCTGCCAAAAGTTTTCTAAGCAATTAATTATTGTTGCTGTGGTTCCCTTTTTTGACAAAAGGACCTGTGCTTTATATCAAAATGCCATTTTACAGACGATGTTCTGCATGTACCACTGTGTGTGTTCCAGAACACTTACAGTAAAAATCTTGGACTTTTTGTTCTTTTGCCAAACTAACCATGCTAACTAACAGTTAAAAATCGTAAACATAACACAAATAAAATTTAAAATACAGCTGTGTCAATGAAATTGACTATGATATGCTTAGACAAATTTTCTTTCATAAGCAACCGTAGTCTACGACAGAGGTCGCCAAAATGGTGGTCCGTGGACCACTAGTGGTTTGCGAGAAGATTTCGCCGGTCCCGGTCCCCAGAAAAATGTGGAACCCTTGGTAATGGCTCCCAAAAATGTGGTAAAAGTGAATACCTTTTTCTTGGTGAACAAGTGATGAAAACTCTGATTCAATTCTCTACAACTTATTTATGTGAAAATGCCTTTTCATCTTTCACAGCCATCGAAACACGGTGCCGATTTCAGCTTGAAATAAATGTCTTGCAGTTACAACATGGATCTAATTATTCATAATCTTATTTCAAGTAAGCAGGAACATCCATCACACTAGCAATGTATAACGCTAAATGTTTGATACTCCTAAACCATTTTTTAATTGTTTTGTTTTTACAGTTTTTGTTTATTTTATTATGGTTTTATTATGGTTTATTTATCAATAAAGCTTTCATAATTCGGTTAAAATTAATAGTTTCATTTTATTTGCTAGGCACATTTTATGTGTTCTTAAAATAGAATTTTGTTAATAAATATATTTAAATATTATGAGTGGTTAGCGGCATTTAAATTATGAATTCACTGGGCCATGAGGCCAAAAAGTTTGGAGACCGCTGGTCTACGACATAACTAAGGTAAGATAATAACAAAAGAGTGTGCTCCTCGCCACCCCGCGACCGATCACTCGTGTTTGTTAGTAATACTTCATAGTGAAGTTTGTTATTTTGAATTAAAATGTAAACCATTTTGATCGCTGGCATGCTCAAAATATTGTGTCACTTGCCATTGATGGCATACATGCCACTGGTTCGCCATCCCTGATCTAAACTATCTATAAAAACAACCGTGGATGATCGCATGCTGCGATGCAAAAAATAAAACAGACTGATATTTTTCTTAAAACAAATCCTTTATGCTAGTTCATACAACTGAATTAAATCTGCCTTCTACAAGTAGTTTCATGCGAAACTGAAAAGCAAAAGTAGTAGTGAACATCGAAACAGGAAATCGAGAACCAATGATGATAATTATGTGGTTGAAGTTAAATTAGATAATATTGATAAGTTGGTTCCAGTAATAAAATGGCTGAAAATATATCAAACCGAAATAAGAAAAAAAATTTTCTGTTTGGTTCAGGTTTTCGTTCGCACAAAATAACGGTGTTTTCCAGTTTTCGGTTCAGTTCCGGTTCGTAGTCTTGTTCCAGTCTAGTACCACCGTATTGATCGGGCCGATGCACATCAAATATGTCGAGGCTCAAACGTCCTCCCGCTGGTGTGGAAGTTAGAAGAGAGGAGTGATGGCTCTGGTGTCGTCTTCATCACATGACCATGGCTCAAAATTACTATGTCCGTCGCCACCAACCTTCAGGCAGTTTTATAGTGTGACTTAGTATAACTCTCACTAACTTGATATCAAAAAATAATATATAATCATAATATCATGAAATACCCAGCAAAGCGGGTGGATAATGGCTAGAAATAATAATTAAGACTAAGCTTTATACAGAGAAGATCGCTTAACACGAAACTGAAGGGACTGAAACATTTCTTTGTGCTAAAAGAATTTCGTGTTAAAGAATATTGCAAAAAAAAGAAAGAAAACACATATCAGCAAAATAAAGTTTATTAGAGTTTATTTTATTTACTTAGGTATGTATACATGAATATATTTGATAAAAATTAATGAAACAAAAACATTCACAAAAAATTAAATAAACTTAATACAAAATTTTCAAATTTTTTGAGAAACAAAACATTTATTGAGTGTTTGGGTTAGAAAATAATCTGACATTTCTCTTTGCATTGTCTTTTTCAGCAGCAAATTGTTCGCTGTTGTTCATTTTGTTATTCATTTCACCATTGGAATGGGCGTCTAAATAACTGCGCATACTTTTCATGATGTTCTTCATTCTAGATGACGAGAAAACAGGAGCTTCATTGTTCATTTCATTATCATCGTCGTTTCTGCACCAATATTTTTTTAGCTTTGAACAAACTCCAAAATGCCTTTGACATAATTAGGGCTGTATACACATTATCATCATCTTCTGCAATAAATTCTTCCAAGGATGGAGTAGGACAATCCAATCCACCTTTTTTCTTCCCTGTATTTTGTTCATTCCCAAAAAGGAAATCTTTTCATGTTAAGTGATTTTCGTTTAGTATAAGAAGAGAAAATCAATGCATGAAATTGCATAGCAGCTTATCGATACCATTGCAATATTTCGTGTTAACCGATATTTCGTTTTAAGCGTTTTCGCGTAAAACGTATTTCACTGTATTTATATAATCTCTTTGTACATCAAATTATTGCATGTAAAAAGTTTTTTTTAAAGTGAAAATATTAAATCCAGAAACCCTTGTTACAATACAAATAGAATGTTTTGAATTTTTTTTTTGAATATTTAAAATATACGATAGAAATGTTTTTTGATTTGATGAAATTCTGAGTATATTCAAATTAAATATTGGTATAGACCAGAAAATCTAGATATAATATAGAAAAAGAGACTGAAAAAAGGAAATCATTTAAATTCTTTAACTTTCTTCCAAATAAGCATCACGTACTTTTAAAGTCTTCCAACAATGCTTAATGGAATACTTCTGACAAGTTCTTTTTTTCTTGCAGTGTGGGAGTTACATTTAAGCAATAAAAAATCATTCTAAAAAGAGGAAATTGAATTCCGTGATGGGTATCCTCTCTTTGCTAGTGGGAATTTTAGTATTGATTTTTTTCCCGACGGATAACTTGGACTCTAGTTTTTTTTGCTTGTTTATACTGGTGTGTAGTTCCATTTCAGAAGACCTGGAAAGAGAGAAAAAAAGGATGACGATACAGAGTAAAGAAATAAAATGGAGAAAGTATGAAAAAGAAATAATGAAACACAACTTTTTTCCGGAAGGCAATAAAAAATCTAACTTTCTGAAATTGTTTATGCTTTTCTCTACACTCTAGTTTTTGTTAAACTTTGTATTCAGTTAAACACGAAGCCGTTATTGAAGATACTATGTTACATGAGTGTATCCACAAATATTTTAAAGGCTTTTTTCTTTGAAATCTCTATAAATTAAATAAGTTAATATGTTGTACAGAAGGTCATATTCACACTTTATGGAAACGTTTTTGATAGATAATTTTTATTCATAAATACCGTATTTTTAGTGGAAATTTGCTTCTATCTGATAGCTATCATTCTTGATAATAGCTTTAATTTGAAATTATCTTGAAAATAATTTTTTAGTACATTGGTGCAAATTTTATTCCATTCCTCTTGAACCGATTTCCAAAGTCCGTACAGTGTTTTTGGATGCCGTTTACCTAAGATTCGTTTTAATAAATCGAAAGCACAAAAGTCCATTACGAAATTGTAAGGTGATTTTGTACGTATTTTATCAAATTGAATACACACTTTATTCCTCTTTCTGATTCTTTCTTAGATAAATAAGCGACAGTTGACTCAGACGTGTGACTAGAATCTTTGTCCATATGAAGCTCAACTTTATCAATGTCCTTTCCGTATAAAAAGTTGAAATTTCTTCTCTCTTCAAAACTTGGTTCTAAAATATTCTGCTGATAGTAGAGTGAATAAATTGTGGTTTTACTTAAGACTTTTCTGATTTTTAATTTGCCTTTGTAACAAAATCCTGTTATTTTGAATCCCTTTGGAAACTTTTCTGTACTCTGAAGTAGCCATTTCATACGGTCATTTCCCTCAGTTGTGCAATAGAAAATTGACCTTCTTTTATTACATTCACTTACATATACCCATGCCTCATCTAGTGCTACCCCAAATTTCCATTTGTTAGCAGCTAGGTGTTTTTAATATAATTGTCTACAATTTGTTTTTCTTTAAGCAATAAGGTTTGGCAAAATTCGATGAACTTTAGGTTCAAACATCTGTTTTAACTTTAAATCCTTATGAATGATTTTAATTACAGTTGTAATTATCTGACCCCTGGAGTCGCTTCCTCTCATCTTCTTGTCTACCTAAAGCTGCAGGAGGTAACGATGAATGATCAAGACTATCCATGATAAATCTAATTTATTATTATCAAAATATAATATTCCAGAACAAGTATTCAATAAAAGGGAACCCTTGGAGTGATATAAAGAAAGCAACGACTATACGTGAATAAGCGCTCAAAATATGAATAGATTAACTTTAACTAATCCTATCCTATTCATTCTAGATTCACTAATTTAGTAGCTAAAATCCGTCCTTTAGTCACGATGTTTAATTCTAATTCTTACCATACTAACACTGTGTTCAGTTGCTCCGCTCCTTCTGACCTACGATTATTAAACTCCTAACTTTATATACACTAACTAATTTGTATCTCATGGTTTCTTTTTCAGGGAGATGGCTGTGAAATAAACGCGAATGCAAGCCCAAAGACTCCCCAACCTTTTTATCGCCGCGGACAGATCAACGTTTATTAATTTTACCGCCGCCCGCTGAGGGGGAGGACGTTGATTGTTTATATTTTAGACTGTTTTGATTTAATAAATTTAATTTAATTGTATTTAATCGTAACTTCAGAACAAAAAAAAAGGCTACACCAAAAAATGAATATAAAGGGATTACACAAGGAATATAAAGTGATTTTCATAAAAAGTAGCCCAAACCTAAGAAAAATATACCACAGTAAATAAAAGAAAAAAAATTAATGTTTCTTGTGCGGACCGGTAGGGTTTGATCCACGGACCGGCAACGATGTAGGGACCACTGCCGAATAGGATTAGTTGTTGAAAGCCGCGTAAAGCCCCTTCACACAGTTCGGGAAGACATTCCTAGTTTCGATGCAATGAATCTTTGAGTCGGCGGATTTTCTTTTAGGGTCAAAGACTTCACTTTCTTAATAGTTGCCTGCGTCCGAACAGTCTGAGGATGAAATTTCGTGGTCATGTTTACATTTCTACTTTCTGCTAGACGCTTTTTCCCTTTCATATGTAATACATTATAAATACTTTTGATTGAAATGCATCAACTGAGATTTAAAACCGCTTTTTAATTTGTTGGTGCCAATATTTCTCCATGGAAAGCATAAATACTTAACCTTCGAGCCATATATCATTTTTTAAAACCATTTTTAAAATAAATCTTTTATTTTACATTCTAATCAAAAGAAAAACTTAGCAGGCTGTTATTCTAAAGTTGACAAAATTTTATCTCAAAATGCAAACTCGATGAACTACAAAATCGTTTCCTTAAAGTGCAATCATCTTCTGTGCGCTTCTGTTACTTTGGACAGTCAGTTACAGCTATTAATGACAAGAGTCAGTTACAGCTATTAATGACAAGAGTCAGTTACAGGTATTAATGACAAGAGTCAGTTACAGCTATTAATGACAAGAGTCAGTTACAGGTATTAATGACAAGAGTCAGTTACAGCTATTAATGACAAGAATCAGTTACATGTATTAATGACACGAGTCAGTTACAGCTATTAATGACAAGAGTCAGTTACAGCTATTAATGACAAGAGTCAGTTACAGGTATTAATGACAAGAGTCAGTTACAGCTATTAATGACAAGAGTCAGTTACAGCTATTAATGACAAGAGAATACAGTCTTGGTTAACTTTGACTATGGTAACTGGTAACTGCTTTAAAAGGAATCATCATAATTCGAGCTCTATAGTGAGATGATTAAAGTATTCGCAAGACCTATTGATTGTTTTGGCTTCAAAAATGTTCTTTATGGATTTTCAAACTTAAGTTATACAAATAAGTTTTGGGGTTAATATTAGATCCTATAACTTAATAATTTAAATTTTAAACTATCATATTTTTAGTAGAAGTTGATCATAAATATTTAAAAAAGACAAAGTAGTCACACACACAATTAAATATTACTAAAAATATCAACGTAAAAATATCAAAATATATCTGCAGTGGCAACTTCTGCCACAGTCTTTTTAATCCCTACGGAAGGGAATTTTAAGTTTATTTTCCCTATACAATGAGGAAATTCAAACAATTAAAGGATAAGTTAATCATTTCTCTTAGGATTGTGGCAATGATAATTTTTGTTTTCATTTATTTTTATTCAATCGATTAGTGCATGTAGAGGTATCGTCTGATTTTGTGTTATTCTAGTACTTATTCTACATGTCACTTGGTTTGGTGTGTTAACAACATAATGATGAAAAGTTTACACATAATCTAGAATTAAAGAACACGGATCTTAGAATTAGGAAATATACCATAATTTCAAAATTTATTTCTTATAAAGTTTTAGAAAGATTCTCCTTCTGCAGTTTTAAAACCTTTTGAAGAAAAGATTCTTTCAAACTAACTTGAAAGATCTATATACGACGAAAAATGGCTGGAAGCTTCGATTAAAAATAAGTCTCCCTAAAATATAGAATGGGGAAAATATCGACTCAAATCATTAATGCTACTGTTTTTGGTAATTGTAATTGAGTACCATCGTATTTGTTATGGGTTCAAGAGCTCCATAAAGAAACCAAGATGAGAGAATCTTATGGCTCTTGATAGCGATGTGATTCCGTTGCAAATGGCACATATTCGAGAATTTAAGAGTAAATTTAACTTAAAAAGTATATAACTAAAGATAGTTTATATAACTTCCATATATTTTATTATTTATAGAAAGATATGACCAAGAGAAACTCAAAGAGATCGGGAAAAAAGTTTAAAAGGCGAAGAAAAGCGGTGTCTTAAAAATTAGAATTCGATTCCAACTGCATTTTCTGTTCTGAACTCAAACTTTTAATACATTTTATTTGAAGTACATATAACCATTTAGCTGTTAATAGTTGCGTTAAATAAAACAGAATTTCATGTTCAACTTTCTGGTTAGAGGAAATCTTACAACTTCTCCCAGAATTTAACATTTTGAATTGTTTATGATTATTCCCAAGATAAATTTTATTTTCCATGTTATAACTATTATCTAAAGGGCTTAAACAGACATAAAATAAAACACAAGACATAATACATACTTAAACTTTTCAATTACAAAATCAAGAGAATAAAATTCGTGAACAAATTTCTAGATGATTTTTGTTTTTCGTTAATGACGGCCAGCGGAAAGCTTTTGATCATCTAAAGTACTTTATTTGTTTAAAATTCATGAGTTGATATGATCATATCAAAAGAGGTCTTGTAAAGGTAATTGCTTCATATCTGGGTTATTAAGTTTAAGTGAATTGATAAAGAGCTCTAAATCAAAGTCTAATATCAGAGTGTTAGTGTTCGAGAGTAATTAGGAACATTTTGATTGATAGGTTGTTTGCACACACAAACCAATGTTTCTTTATAAAATTCATCAAACCAACTATTATTGCTTCCTAAACTCCTTGCTATTTCTTTTGAAAAATTTTTTTTTATTTTCTAAGATATATGATTTAAAATTCAAATTTTAGTAAACAGTTTAGTACATATTTATCCGCTACCATTTTTTTTAGAAAATTATGACGAAAATTTTAAGACAAAACTGTTTATAACATATTACGCAAAATATCTAATTTAATAACAAAAGAAATTGATTTCAGCAATAAATTTCAATATTTAAGCAAACAATTAAAATTGAATCGATATTTAGAAGATCAATTTATATTTACAATAATAAGCGAATTAAACTCTTTGTCATTTTATTATTGGTAGAATTAAGTTGCATTGGCACAAAAAATAAGCTTTTGACAAACGAAATTTTTTTTGACATTTTATTTAATAATTGTGGTGGGTTATTATATTTCTTCACAATTATCTAAGAGTTAATCTGTATTTTTATTAAAGCTTCAATTTATCAACTATTTTGAATTAGTGAATAAAATATAAATTTCTATGGATTTTTTTAAATTGTATCCTCAAACCTAACGAATTGTATTTATTTGAATATGCTAAATTACGCTCTAAAATAATAGCAATAAAGGTTTATTCTCTGCTTTCTTTTTACTGATTTAAAGAAATATGAATTTTTTGAAATATCTAGCCAGGGGAGACATTCCTTGTCCACCTAATTGTACAAATTATACAGCTGTTCATACTCATTGCTCAAATTGTAAAATCGTAATTTACATGTATTATGCAACTCTAATGTATTCGTAGCCAAGAATAAATTTATTTAAAAAATATTCTAACTTTGTTTGTCTGCTGCAGCTTATCTTAACTATATCAAAATTTTATAGCAACATCACGAAAAACTTTTATATATATATATAGAGAGAGAAAACCAGCAGAGATGACAAATTAAAATAAACATAAAAGTATTTAAGAAATATAAGAAGTAAACAATAAATAGATAAAATATTGCTTTGTTTCCCTTTTCCTTTCGAATACATGTCATAAAATTACATTTGTCTAGATTTTAGAGAAAAGAAACTCTTTAGAAATGAATATTTCGTTCACGCATTAGAAATAACTGGTAAGCAAACGGCGGGAAAGAGAATATTAAGAAGTAAAATTTTGAGTTTATGAGGAAGATGCTATTCACATTCTCTGATGTTAAAACTTACATAGCTTAATCTTTGAAAATAACTTCAAAGCATTTTACTGTAAGTTAGTTCAGTAAATGTTTTCATAAACATTTATACTAGTTTTGTTCAGTGGCAATTAAAATTAACACGCTCGTAACAGACTAGTTCTAATAGATATGATCGTTGAGATATTCCAGACTGAAAAGTACATTCAAATAGCGGAGAATATAAAATGTGAAATGGTGTATTCTTTTATGTAAAATAAGTATTCCTAAACTTATTAGAGATTCACATTTAATAATACTTTTAATGACTTTTTCTGTAACAAATAGACAAACCATTTGCTTATACCGTGTCAATTTATCATTCTGAATTTTTTTTAAAAAAGTAAGAAAAAGTGAACAAATTAGAATTGAAGATAATTCAAATTAATAATTGAAATAAAATAAAATAAAATTGGGCTTAACAGAAACGAAAAACATAAATGAATAGCATTCATCTTTTCGCAAAAGTATGCATTTAGATAGAAATGACAGTGGTTATCAGTATTTTTAACAAGTCTAAGATCCTCCCTTTAACATAGGTTTAAGGAGAAAATACTTATCTGTGTGTGTGTTACTTAAAAATAAATTTTGAAATCTTTCATGTAATTAAAACATTTTAAAATGACAGTAAATGAAATATAAGTTTTATTTTTATCTTTACCGTTAAATGAGGTTTTAGGCATCTTAGCTTGAAAAGCTAATTATTTAACTTTTGGTTGCTCATAATTATTGCTCAAATTGTCTGAAGCAATTTAATGTCTAGACATAAGAAGATGCATAGACAAAATGAAACTTATCAATTGAAATCAAGCACCTTTTGAAATATCTTGAGTCAATAAACAGACTCAAAAAATAGAATGTATACATTTTAAGTATTAGAAATTTGTTTCTGTCCACAGCAATTAGACAGCAAAGTATTTCACACAAATTTAAAAATGATATCTCCTAAATATTTTTTTATTTCTAATGGGCTGTGGATTGGTGTTTTACCGTTGCAGAGCTAGTGCATACACGGAAGCTGGTATCTCTTTTTAGTGCTGCGCCATATAGGCGGCTAATAATCATCGCAGGTAGTTTCCTCCCTAGAGGGAGGCACTTGAGCTTAGACGATGAGAACCTGTACTAGGATTTAATTTTTCCGAGAGCACCCAAGTCAAAGAGACACTCTAGGGATCTTTTACACGATTTATAATCATACGTCATAGCCGCTGTCGATTTTCTGCATCATGAAAATCCACCAACTTGGACAGGGTCGAACACGCATCCTTGGGTGCAGAAGGCCAGTTAAAAGCCCACCATGTCACCCAGCTGGCTGTCTCTTAAATATGTTAATAATTGTTTACCGTAAGTTTCTTTATTCTTCTTCTCTGCTATATGTATAGGGTGTATTCAAAAAATAGAGCCCAAACGCTACACAGCTAGATTCCTCGTCAGAAGTACGTAAAAAAATGCCCGACTGTATTGTATCTTCCATAATTTAAGAGAAAAACGCGAAGAACAAAATATGACGTCACAGCCGGTGTGCAAGGAAAAAACACCGTATTGGACACATCCAACAGCAAGCAGTATTTGCAAGGATTTATAAAGGTAGATGTTCTAATTCTATCGTGCATATCGACCGGGACGTCTTAAGGAATGGACCAACTGGGTCCGGGGCCAGAGCCTAGAATTAGGTGGGGGCCTCGTTTCACTCTTGACTCTGTCTTAGTAAGATAATGATCAAACTCTTTAATGGTCAAATATATATATAATTCACGGTAATATTATCAAAAACAGAGAATTTCAAATTGCATGTCAAATGGCAAAAGTGGTAAGACTGTATTATTATGTGATGACCTTTGTCCATATCTAGGCCTAGGTATAATACCATAAACAATTAATCAACTCAATTAGTCAAAATGCGGCCTTTGGTTGAAGAGGTTTGTACCTGGGCTTTTGAGATTGTAAGTCGGGCGCATTTATTTAATTCAAATTACCTTTTGAACGAGTATTTGACAATTCATGCTATATACTGTATACTTTTAAAGATCTCAGGTAGGACCTACTTTTGCATAGGGGCCCAGAGCCTCAAAATTCTTCTCTGAGCCCAGAGCCTCAAAGTGCCTTAAGACGTCCCTGCATATCGAGGAAGGCTTGAGGATCCGGTGGAACGGATGAGTGCACACGTGCCAGCAGCGAGGTTTTCATCGGAGAACAAGCAACATGCAGACGAGCAGTCAAATCTATTTGAAGAGTCACTAAGTCTCGATACACCTATTCCTTGAGGATTCCCATTGGGATAAGGATTTAACTATATGAGATCTGGTGATTGTGGTAGTTCTAGCACCGAAACCACAAGTTCAACGGTCAGAATATGCCCTATCCAGCTACTGTCCTACTTTTAACTGTATTTACTGTCTACTTTTAATGATCTCAGGTAGGGTATACTTTTGCATAAGGGCCCGGAGTCTCAAAGTGTCTTAAGTCTTCCCTGCATATTGTGGAAGGCTTGATGATCCCGTGGAATGGATGAGTTCACTCGTGCCAGGTGCGAGGTTTCCACAGGAGAACAAGCAACATGCAGAAGTGCAGTCAAGTTCATTTGATAAGTCCCTACGTCTCGATACACTAATTCCTCGAGGATTCCCATAGGAAAAACATTTAACTATGTGAGATCTGGTGATTGTGGTGGGTCTAGAATCGAAACCACAAGTCCAATCCAGCGGCCAGAATATGCCATATCCAGCCAATCACGAACAGGAGTACAGAAATGAGTCGGAACCCCATCTTGAAGCATCATGCATCATTATTCGTTCTTCATAATTTACTGTACTTTTTTCTTAAACTATGGATCACACAAGTACAGTCATTGGACATTTTAAGTACTCCCAACAAAGGATCTGGCTATGCTGAGCTTCTTTTTAAATTCCTACTATTGACTCACTCTCTCTCTATATTTATTTATCTTGGTGGAATATTCAATTGTGGTAATAATATACATTTTGAAGCGCTCAAGTGAGCTGAATTTTTATATACAGGATTATTTTGGATCACAATACGATAATTTAATGAAAATTAATAAATATTATGTGATTTAATGTAATTATTTAAAGAATTACAAATACAGCCACGTTGGCGACTTAACTACCCTTTTGGCGACATGTGTCAAAACTTGAAAATCTTTTTTTCTCATGTTTTAAAGCATTCTGTTGAACTGAAATTTTATAGACAGGATTGTTTTGGATGACCATACGATACTTTAATGATAATTAATAAAAATAAATTTCCACTCGTACGTATATACATATTAACTATTTAATAAAAAGTAGCTAAAATGAAATATTTTTTCGATCTAAGTAGGTTTTGACTTAAATTTGTTTTTATATTACTTGTGTGTGTTATTGAAAACAATTATAAAATCCCCGTGCACCACTAACAAGCTCCTTACATTACAAAGGAAAGAAGGGGAAAATTGTGGTTATGAAGGATTACAAATATTTACAACAAATTCACAGAACTTTTTGAAATCAATACTCATGGAAATAATTCGGTGAAAATTCGTAGGTCAATTTACATTAAGTCCCCCGAAAAACAGTTCTATCATCTCTCTGTGACATACTTGGAACACAGAAGATATACATATTATACATTTTCCTCGCCACCAATATTACAATCACAGGAAGATGACGGAACTAAATTGCGTTTGTTCACGTAGCTTATTTTTGGGACACTCTGTATAGTTATTAAATTGCAGACAAAATATATAAAGAATGCATTCTTTAAAAATTTTAAAACATTACATTGCTATTTTTAAGCAATAAAAGAAAAAAAAATAAAACCACAGAGTAGAATTTTGAACAGCTATCAGGCATTTTAAATGGCATCCCGGGAATCGAAAGCTGTCTCGATACATCTAGCTTGCCTCTAACGGGATATAATTTTAAAAAATACCGCTTTTGAGACTATTTTTTAATTAAATTTTTTCGTAGTAAACTCATGTTCATCAATTTTCTTCTTATTTATAGCCAGATAAATATTCACCAGTGAAACCACATAAATTCCTTAATTTTTTTAAAAGCAATTTCAAGGAAATTCTCTTTAAACTTAGTCACACAGCTTCAACAGTTTCTTGCACCTTAATTTAATATTTTATGTTAAGTATTTTGTTTTCAATTTTGAGTTCACTTGATTACCGTTTTTGAAACCAATTTCTCAGTATATTCCTTGTTTCTGTACTCTCATTTCATCGTAAATATTTGCTTTTAGAATCAAGATTTTACTAACAGAAATTACATACAAAACATATTTTTTTACGCGTTACCTAATACTCAGGATAGTGTGTAACACTTAGTCAGGAACAACTTAAAGTACATGAAACAAGAAAGATATCAATCAAAGATAATACTTTTCCATTAATGTTGTCAGTGACTAAGTATGCCAGTGTTACAAATATAGAACCTACATTATTTAGGTACATTAATCATTATTGTGACCTTCAGAAAGCTGCCTTCCAAGTTCTACAATTGGTAGTTGGAAAGGGACAATTAGTGTTGATATTTTCGATCATTTATCTTGCCTTTTGGCTTCACTGCAAAAAAAAGCACTTCTTTTTTGATGTTAGGGAATATTGTATTGCAAGATATAAACATTGTAGAAGTTATGTATTTATATATGTTAGTAAGTTAATGATTAGTTTTGTGTGTGGACCAAATAATGATTTAGAAACATTTTCCCGGGATTACCCGCGCGAAAAAAAACGACTGAAAGTTCTCATGCAAAGTATCTCATACCCAAGGGTGCTTACGTTCTGTTTTTACTTTAAAATTTTTAAACTAAAGTTAAAAAGGAAGAAAAGTAGGAAATGCAATGCATGTATTAAATTTTTCATACTCAAATTTTGTTTTTCTGTTTTTTTTTAAATATTGGCATTCAGTACATTGTTTATAAACTCCTTTAATCTGATCGTGAGTGAATGCGATGTTTTCACTCTGGATCTTAATTTTTTTTTAAGCTGTGTCTTTTTAAAACAAAACATACAGGAGTAAACTTGTCTATTCTTTAAGTTCAAAAGTTTCAGAATTTCTTTTTATTTTCTCTTATTGTTCCAACAATAGTTTTTTTCAAGAGTTCATCTGAAAGTGGATAAGATGTGTACCAATTGTCATTACGTTCTTCCCAAATATTTTTGTGTCTCTACATATAAAGCATTTATTTTCAACAGTGTCTCCCACTTCTAAACCTGTATCGATTTCAGTGGAGGAATCATATTTGCTGTTATACTTCATCATTTGATTCTTCCTCATTTTAACCGCGAAGAGAATTTCTTCATCCAAAAGTACTGTTGTACTATATCTACTAAATATTTTATCTATTGAATTATACGCCACAGCACATGGAAGGTTTAAAACGTGCTCATGCTTTCAGAACTGTATTGGTGTTTTACGCGCAGGGTATGACATACCCGAAAACGCCGTATTCAAACATATATATTTAGATTTTGCCTACAACTTAAGGCCCCTCAAAGAATATGACCTTATAGTCAGCTACACAAGAAACTATTCATTTTCCAAAAAAAGGTTTAAAAGGAGCGTTGAAAAAAGTTAGACGGTGGGTGTGACATACCCTGCGCGAGAAGTGCCGGGTTAATTCTGTTGTTCATGTTTTCTGTTTATAAATACAGAATGGAATTAAGAAAAACATGACATTTTCAAAATAAAGTAAAGACTGAGTTTGTGTGGAACTAAAGTTTGTGTTACGGAATGTGCTTAATCTTAAGAAAGTTGGTGGCAAAGAGGTATTATAAAAAGTTCTTTGTAATCATGCCTGAAATTGGAAAAGTAGCCTTGAGGAAGGCAGTGTTTTGCTGCAATCTTTGTTGACATTTACATTTTGTGTGTGTTAAGTAGTTCTTTCCTGTGGTACGGCCGGTGGCAGCAGTAACCTTGTGGTTATTGTCACGAGCTCGCCGCCGGCGTGTCATGAGTTTGAGCTCTAGTGCCACTGACGACTCGCCATGTAAAGAGGCTGATGTACGTTAAATCGTCGTGATTCAAACTCCTCCTGTTTACGTGGCATGGTAGGTAGGAGTGAACGTGCTAGCTCAGGTGTCGTCTTTGTCACTTGGCAGAGGTTCAGAATTACGAGGTCCGTCGCTAATAGCCCTTGTGTTACTTCATAGTGCAACGTCAAAAAGCTCTCGCTCTCAAAAAAAGTATAAGTTCGTGTTGCTTTACAGTGTGCTTTACAGTTTATAAACACTCACCTGTTGTACAGATTGTACTTTGTTCAATGAGTCATTATCCGTTCTCGAAGTTATTAATATAATGGTGTTATTGTTAAAATTAGTTTCACTTTAACCATTTATCAACCACATTATGATTTACTGCAGTTTTTTTCATGCAATATTTCTTTTTGAATCACTACGTTTAAAATTAAGGGATATACATAAGCAAAATACTCAACTTTGAGAAATTTAATCCATTAGAGCTAACTAATTAATTAAAGATATTCAACTGTAAAGCTAATTATATACACTGTCCACTTAAAATAAATAGTCAATTCGTTTTCTAAGGTGTTTATTAACATACAAAAAATAAGACACTTACCTTTTGATATTAACTATTTTTTCGGAACAAAAATGATAATCTTCGAAATCCGCTGAAAACGCCTTCAGCTGATAAACGCAATTTCTGCTATAAATATTCGCCTTCCCTGCTAAAATACGCATCATAGAACCCGTACTGCCACATATCTTGGAAGAGTGGATTTCAAAGAATATTCCTGCTAAGTATCGTCAGAGTATTTGTAAAAATGATTATTCTATGTAATTTTAAAGTGAATGATACTTATAAGTACCGTTGGTAGATAAAGTGTTAAATTTGAAAGAAAAAGGTGTTCATAGGTGCAATTTTGTCAATCATTGTGTCTTGACAGTTAATAAAAAAAAAGACTTCCCCCACACGGGACTAAATTTTATGACTCTTTCATTTTTAACAACTTTAATTTAGCGTAAACAGATTTAGACAAATGCCAGCAACTTCGAGCGGCGAGAACCTCTCCCAGTGAGAAACAGTACAGCAACTGAATAATCCACCCAGATTATGTTACACAACTCAGAAACAAGAAAAACGTTGCCATCGCGCAACGGCTGAATACAGTCGATGGCTTTGGTAAAAGGCTCAAGAATAAAACTATTTATTTTACAGAAAACACATATAAAACAGGAATTGTAAATAATACTAAGAATTGAATAGGAATTAAATATAGCACGTAAATGAACATACAAAGTACATTAATAATAAAAACAATTTGAATAATGATAAAAATACAGAATAATAATAAATACAATTACATCCAAATAAAAAAAAACTCGTCACAATAGAATTGAAGGAAAAGATAGATTATAGTCTTTGCCTCTTTCCTATATTTATTTCCTAAGAAATCTAGAAACTATACTAAGTCAGAGAATGTCATTTAAGGACATATATTCAAATATTAATATTTAATATATACTTTATTTTGATATATATTTCAGATGTAATTCTTGAATAAGTTTAATTTATTTTCTATCTACTGAAAATAACATGAAATTTACTTATTTTATTTTTTAATATTGTACTCTTATTCAGCATTATCATATAAAATATATTAATAAATAGAAAGCATTGGGAACTTCTAGAAAGTATTACGACGATAGAGGGAATACAAAAAACGATACAGGTGTTGGAAAAAGTAATTGAAAACATCATTTACTCGCACTATTTGACAGCCGGGCTGTTTACCCACCACCTAGACTCGAAGAGTTTGCTATATACAGAGTGTTTTTTTTCCAGGTATAGAAGTTTAAGTTGGCATTACTTTCCAAGATGGTGACCGATTTAACAGCTGTCAAGTGATTTATTCTCAGTTTGGTTTGGCAATTCCTCATGAATAGACTCACGCCTGAACAACGCTTTCAAATTGTGCAATTTTATTTCGAAAATAATGGTCGATTTTCATAAGCGAATTTTGTTTAGAATGAAGCGCACTTCTGGTTGAATGGCTACGTCAAAAAACAAAACTGCCGCATTTGGAGTGAAGCTAATCCACAAGTGTATGTCGAAACACCGTTACATCAAGAAAAACTGACTGTCTGGTGCGCTTTAAGGGCTGGTGGAATCCTTCTTCAGAAACGATGAAGGCCACAACGTTACAGTCAATGGTGATCGGTATAGAGCCATGATTACTAACTGTTTCATTCCTGAATTGAACAATCATGATGTCCAGGAGCTGTGGTTCCAACAAGACGGCGCAACATGTCACACAGCTCGTGCCACAATCGATTTATTGAAAGGCACGTTTTGGACCTGTGAATTGGCCTCCAAGATCTTGTGATTTAACACCGCTAGACTATTTTCTGTGGGGCTATGTAAAGTCATTGGTCTATGCGGATAAGCCACAAACGCTTAACCATTTGGAAGACAACATTCGCCGTGTTATTGCCGATATACGGCCACAAATGTTGGAAAAAGTCATCGAAAATTGGACGTCCAGATTGGACTACATCCGAGCCAGCCGTGGCAGTCCTATGCCATAAATCATATTTAGAATGTAATGCCACAAGATTATCTTTCGAATAAAAAAAATTCATGTCAATCGAATAATACATCGTTGTTTTATTGCAATTTAAAGTTCTATACCTCTCAAAAAACACCCTTTATAAATCAAAGTATGTAATATGTAAATATAAAATATATTCCTTGCAATTATTTTTAATACATTTTTAACGTTGGAAATTATTCTTTTCCATACTCTTATCGTCTGCATTGATTAAATGGTTTATCTAACTTTAATTCTTCTTACCGTTTATTTATTTACTAATATTTAATCGTTCGGTATTATACGTTTGGTTGCAAACTTTTTGTTTGTTTGTTTTTGTAATGAATTTAGAATGGATGTGGAATTCGGTAGTTGATTTTTAGAATTCGAATACATATGCGTTTTTAACATGTGATACCTCGCGTGCTGAGGGTATCATCTCATCACCATCCACGTGACCTATGTTTGAGGGAATGAAGGATTGAACACTAAACTCTGCCATAATAAAATGAGTTTATGATGATCTTAATATATATTCAATAAAACAACACTAGACTAGGAGGTTTATGATCAGGAGTGATGCGACGTAAACAGTAATTATGATAAATAGCGCAATAAACCGCTGTATCTATATTTATAGCTGATTTCCTAACTTATTAGAATCCACTCTAGTCTTAAAGCTTAAGCCAGTGTTTCTCAAAGTGTGGGGCGCGCCCCCTGGGGGGCGCGATGACCATACAAGGAGGGCACGAGCGTATCGAAAATTTAAAGATTTTTTTTTTTTAAAAAAATAACCGGAAAGAGAAGTCAAACAAAATGCTTTCTTCCATAATAAAAAAAAATACACACAACAACACTGACATAATTTATGTTTATTATTTGGCTTTTTTCCGTCATCAAATAGCTATCTTTGATCCCAAAATCAAATTAAAGAAAAAAAAAAAACATTTTGTTTTATTTGCTGTATTTCCTCAAAGAGATATTTTTTTATTATGTTTTAACATAAAATATTACTCGTTAAAAGAAAAAACGAAACCCAGACCCTGAGAAAAATTCTAAGAAGATAAACAGTTTACCACTGTAATTATTATTGAAATACTGTACATTAGTTGTAGAAAAAGAAAAGGAAGTCATGATTCACTTTTCAGCCAGGCTGCATAGTACGTTTGCTAATCATTTGATTGACCTTCAATCTTATGGTATGGTTATTATCAATATTAGTTCCCTCCCATCTTTTATGCGTTTGCTTTTCACTTAGGGAAATTGTAAATAATTGAGTTTTGCGATATTTGGAAAAGAATTGATTGGTTTAACATTTATGTAGGATAATTAAAAAGTGTCTGATTTGCGTCCTTTATTATGGTCTTGTACTTTTGAATAATTTTAGTTGAGTTTTATTGGATTTTTTCTCAAATCATCAAAGAATTGAATAGTCCAAATTAAAATATTCACTAGAATTCCGATTTGTATCGTGTGCAGTAAAAATAATTCTAAACAAATGATTGGGGTGACTGAGTCCCCCCGCACTACCATTAATGTTAGTATCGAGTACGCGCCTACTCCCGGGTTAAAACATTTTGAAGTCTTCTCGCTTTAAATGTTAAAAAGTAACACAATTATTTTCATCGTAATTTTATATTCTTTTCATAATTTAACATTAATTCTAAATGCTAATTGTGTGAGGTTTAAAATTACCGTTCTTTTAAACAGTTATTTACAATTATAGCATTTATCTAAAAAAAATAATTTTACATTTTTTTGTATACAATGTCGTGCACGCAGTTTTACTCTCCTTACAGTTCAGCTATTATATGAAGCATAATGTTTTATTTTTTAAAAAAATGAACTCGTGCGAAGAGTCGGTGTTTCAGCAAGTATACGTTTGATGTATCAGTATTGAAGAAGGTATTTTATAAATAATTTCTTATTATTGAATTTGGCCGCGGTAGCCGAGTGGTATAGGTATCGGATCGTGGCTTGCTTTGTCACGAGTTCGAGCCCAGTACCACTAAAGACCCGCCGTGTAGGGCAGCGATGCACGTTAAATCTGTTGAGAGGTGAAACGTTTTCCCGTTGGTGTGGTGTGGTAGTTAGAGAGAGGGGTGCCAGCTCAGGTGTCATCCACGTCACTTGACCATGATTCAAAATTACGAGGTCCGTCGTCAAAAGCCCTCGATGCAGCTGAACAGTGCGACGTTAATATTCAATCAATCAATCTTATTACTAAATTAAGAACAAGTTTAATAATTATTAGGGACTTCCACGGGCTTGTTTTGTAGAGGAAAGTTTTCAAAGGAAGGTTTAATATCAGAAATTGACACTTAAAGAGTTATTTTTCTATATTTAGCTGAGATCTATATTTTGTCTTCAAGGCATCCACTGCAGAAAATCCGGTTTGAAAAAAGGTAGGATGTTGAAAATGGTAATAGTATACGAAGTGCTTTTGTTTTCAGTACAGATAATTCCTCATCCACCTCTACCCCAAATTCAAAGAGCGATTTATTACAAAATTGCCTTTTAATTTTTCACTGGATGTGAAATCCATGAAGATTTCTTCTTCGGAAGTTGAGAGCCCTTCTGGAGTATCTTGAAATAGATCCTTAATCCACTCGTAACTTGCTACCAAGCTGTCCTCATCCAGAAAATACTTTTTTAAAATTCTTTGCCAACATAGCTAAATGATTTTACATGTTTTAAAAACCACTTTCACATCTTGTTCTACATATTTGTAAGTTTTAACACATATCGAGCTGGGGCTTTTTTTCCATCATTTACTTCAGTAGTGGTAAATCCAAAATTTAAGTATTTTGAGAAGATCGCCTTGATTTAATTTTTCGGAACCATGCTCGTTCGTCTGCGTACTTGTTTATTCTTTATTATGGTCGAATGTTTGCTTACGACTTAAAAATGTATGTATGATATTGTTTTAATCTACTGCCGTAAATACTTAATTACCGTGAATTACAATTAACGTGGAAATTTAAAAAATGTACATTCAAGCTAGATGCGGTAGCTATAGGAGTATCGAGTTGACCAAAACTGACTGGAATTGTACGAGGGAAAAGCATTTTTACATGTTTTGCGCAGACGTCCGATAGGTTGCCCAGATTCACGCAAACGTACCCTATAATGTCAGATGTGATGGATATGATAGAGAGCGACATTGACTAGACTATTTTTTCTAATGACATTTGTACTTTGAGAAATGAATGCTGAAGGAAATAAATCTTTAATTAAATACATCATTTTGCGATCTGTTCCAATTTAAAAATTAGAGAAAAGAAAAATAGCATAATTCTAAGTAATATATATTTTAAGTAATTTTCTTAAAATATATATATTACTTAAAAGTTACATATAAACAAAATTTAATATACTTATCGTATTAATTTGTACGGTTTATAATTAAGATCGTATTGTAACTTTAGCGTCTCTCTCTCAAAGTGCATTTTTATTGCAGTAAATACATTATTGTTGTACATGGGGGCGAGACAAAAATTATGATTGAAAATTGGGTCGCCAGTATTGAAAGTTTGAGAAGCACTGCTTTTAATGTATGAGTGGTGCACAGAGTATTTTATGACTAATTAATTAATACTAAATTAAGAACAAGTTTAATAATTATTAGCTATTTCCATGGGCTTGTCTTACAGAGCAAAGTTTTTGAAAGGAGTTTTAAGATAAGAAATTGACTCTCTGAGTTCATTTTCTATATTTAGCTGATATCTATATTTTGTCTTGTAAGCAACCACCACATTTTGTAATATGTTCCAATTTAAAAATCAGAGAAAGGAAAAATAACTTAGTAATTATCCTATTACTTAACTTTTTTTGCTTAAAAGTAACATATACAAAATTTAATACTTATGTCATCAATTTGTACGGTTTATAATAAATATTGTTGCTTTATCGTAAAAATGCATTATTATTGCATTCAGTAAGTTATTATGTATAAGGGGGCGCGATAAAAATTGTGATTGAAAAGGGGGCGCCAGTATTGAAATTTTGAGAAGCACTGGCTTAAGCAAACTGCCTTAGCGCTATTTCCTCGGTGAACAGCTACAGTCCTTATATCTTCAATTTATTTTTCGATCCAACTTGATCTGGCTAAGGAAATACTTTTCTGGTTTCGGATTCACTTATTAATAAGCTTCACTGGCACTACTAGACCGACTCATAGAACTCACAGAATACACTAAGACTCTTCTCCGAGAACTTCACCTATATTTTTACCTCACTTCACTTAGCTTTACTTAGTGCTCCGCGAATACTAACGTTCCAATATATACAATTCCTAATCTGCATGACCAGGCTGTCTTCTTGAGTTAGTTGGAAAGAATTGCCATTCTGGCCCCAATGATATCCCAAGAGGATTCTTAGAAGAAGTACCAATAAAGCCCGTCACAAATATGTAATGGAAAAAGCTGTTGCATTTACTAATTGATTTAGTTTTTAGATTGGAAAGATTCTATTGAATATTCTTCCGTGTAAATATGTGTTCTTTTTTGATACCTCCTAGATTTAAATAAAAAGTTTGTTCTATTTCGAATCGATTATTTATACCGTATTTCTAACTCTTACCACCGAAAAGGAAACGGCAAATCGGCTTCCAGGGAAGCACTACTGAAGTGAAAAAAATGGTACAGACAGTGTCTTTGGCTCCATATTATATTCTGACTACATATTTGTATTACAGAGCGTTAGAGTAGAACTTACTTGTGTGTAAACTGTTTCCTATTAAAAGTAAATCTGTATATACTTGGAAATTCTAGAATAAATTACTCTCATAGATCCTGCTTGTTAATTGTATGGATTTCCTGTATTTGAAAGATGATCAATCATTATTAGGATATCAGAATTAGAACTATGCAAATGAGTTCAAAGTGTTAAAGTGAATACAGCGTGAGGATTACATATTAATAACTGAATATTAATTGAAGAAACTAAAATTTAAGAAGTTGCATTTTAAAAATAGCAATATGAAAAATATTTAATTCAGTAAAATAAAATAAAAATGTCCAGCTGTGAATTTCGGTAAAATATATGATACACATCTATTTAAATAAATTAAGTACAGTCAGCCTCTTTGAGTGTACTTACTTGAGTCTACTCTTTGTATTTTTGTTTCTCGTAAGAAACTAAATAAAAATCTATTTTGTTTTTACATTTTATTTCACTCAAATTATCGAAATGAAATGCAAAGTTAAAATAAATCTCATTTAAGTTCAGTTCATTTTTGTAGAAAATACTGAAAAGAAAATGTAAAATAATTGTTATGTGATTCAGGTTGAAAAACACACGACTAATAATCATACTTCTCTTTATTTTAACAGTCTGATGTTAATCTGATGTTAATCTGATGCGAAAATTGTGTTACAAATAAATCATATGCTATAACATATACCAAATAAATTTTTCACTAAGAAAAATAAAAAAAAACCTATTTTAGAAAACGATTTAATCAGAATAGTTGATTGTTCCGTTTGCAGTTTCTTAAAAATATTCCAGTGGCAATTACTGTACATTGTATTTTTTTTGCAAGGTGATTATTCTTTGTTATTTGCCTCAAAAACGGGATAGAAAAAAAAAACTTAAGAGTAAATAAAAAAAAGATTTAGTTCTTTTAAAATTTTTCATCTTTAAGGAACACTGAAGAGAGAAATTCTTGTAATTATACAAATTATATAATTGCTACGAATAACTGAGCATGTTTTTCATTAATTCATTCTTCATGTGTTAAGTTTTGTAAAAGTTCACACACACGCATATCCAGATAAGCCTTTGTCTATCTGTAATGTTTTCTTAAATACTTAATGGTTCTTTTTTTTTTTTGAGTAATAATTTTTTTATCGAATCGAAGTTTTTTTAAGGAGGCGTGAATCAGATTTTTAATGTTTCGTGGCAGGTAAAAACTCATTAGAAATAATATAAAAAGGTCAACATTTGTGCATGAAATACTATTAAAACAGATGAACATAGTTATACAAGGACCATTTAAATAAAAAGAGAAAAACATTACACCGTATTATGTTTTTAAAGATACGTTCTGGGTGGCAGATGCTTATACTTATGCTATAAAAGCAAGTAATAAACGAACTAAAAGGAAACAAACAATTTTAAATTATTTTTGGTTTTTATGTTATCACACACTTTGTAAGGAATGTAAACTGCAACAGATTCTTCGTCCGTTAAACGCAAGTTTAAGCGAGCATAACAAAAACGATATAAAAAAGTTTATAAGGTAAATCGTCCATGTAAAAATTATAATGGAAAAGATTTTATAGTAACTGAATGCTTGAGAGAAAAACTATGAGCTTGTAAAATATAAAATATGTGTATATTTTTTACAATTTACAGTTGTAAAGGGTCACCACTTATTGATTTATAACTTTTTTTGCTCAGTTAATGTTTTATTTCTGTATAAGTACTAATGACAAAACAAAAAAAATTAATTCTTTTGAGTGAAAAAAACTCTTTTTTTTAAATAATAGAAAAAACGAAAACTTTTTGCATTAATGCATCACATAGCGATATCAGAAACAACAAATAAATTATTCTACATACATAGTTACAACAAAAACTTTGATCAGTTATAAAGGAGCTAAAGTAAAAAACTTTATAATCAAATTTAAAATTAAAATCTACTTAATTGTTTTACCTTTTAATTTAAATTTAACGTGCTGCAACTTTTATTCAAAGTGATAACTTTTTGATTTCCACGAGCCTTAAGATTTTTTGGTCAATTATCTATCAAGATACTCACTACTTCCATGGGAATTTTCTTTGTTGCTTCCCTTAAAAAACTGTCAAGACTGTACAAATAAGGATGTCGTTTTTGGCACACCTTTACCTCCAATACAGGCCACAATTTACAGTCGAGTAGAATTAAATCCGGTCTGCTGGAAGGTTACTCTTCTTGGTCTATGAACTCCTGCATATTCTCTTTCAAACACCGCTGTATCGTGTTCGTTTTACGAGTAGGAACAGAATCTTGTTGGAAAGACCAATCGTTTCCATTGAACATCTTTACTCAAGGGCATCCCTTTATTGATTGCGTGATAGTATTTTGATAAATCATTACCGTGATTTCCCCTTTTTTCCACCAAAAAGGAAAATCTGTGTCCCCATCATAGCTAACATCGCACCAAACCATCGCGATCTACTGGAAGGCTAGTCTTCCTGGCCTATGAAGTCAGGCACATTCTTTTTCAACCAACACTGGATCGTCTTCACCTTATGACAGTGTTTCTCAAACTGCGGGGCGCCCCCCCTGGGGGGCGCGAGCATATCGAAAATAAAAGATTTAAAAATAATTAGTTTACTGGAATGAATTAAAACAAAATACTTTCAGACATAATAAAAAATGCATTTTTACTCTGATATAGTTTATAGGCGCGCACGCGCGATATTAAGTCAACAAAAATAAAAACTTCTTCACTACCTAATTATCTATCGTTGATCCTATAACCAAATAAAAAAAACTTTTATTTGATTTGCTGTAATCCCATGATGAGAGATTTTTTTTACTACGCTTTCTGTTTAAATCTAACATACAACTCTTTCAGAGAAAAAACAGATCCCAGACGGAGAATCGAAAAAAATTTAGGAACATAAAAAATTCACCACTGTCATTATTTTTTTGAAATACTGCACATTATAGCTGTAATCTGTTTAACCTTCTAAGTTATTGGTACAGTTAGTTATGACCCATCTCTTATGTGTTTGTTTCTCATTTAGGGGAAATTGTAAGTAATGTATTTCTCTGTTACGCTTTTTTCCATGCAAAAGAGTTTTATATTTGGAAAATCATGGAGAGCACTTTGAATAATTACTTGGCCAAGACTTATTTTTACGAGTATTCTATACATATAAAGCATAACGCGAAAACCGTTTTACACAATTTCATATAATCATAATGAATACACTTTTTACCCTGAAGTGGTCATGCGGGACACAGATTACGAAATCTTTAATTCTGGCAAAACTGTTTAATTGTTACCAAAGAAAAATTGAAAAGTCCTTGAAAGTGGGTAAGTAAACTTTCTCTTAATTTAATTATTCACTGGAATCACGATTTGTATCGTGTACAATAAAATAATTATAATAAAAGGATTAGGGTGACTCAATAACCCCGCTCGACCGTATCGAGTGCGCGCCTGCTCCCGGGTTAAAATATGTTGAAGTCTTTTTGCTTTAAATATTAAAAAATAATACAATTATTCTTCATCGGATATTTATATTATTGTTCATTATTTAACATCAATTATAAATGCTAATTCTGTGAGGCTTAAAATTACAATTCGCTTAAAACTAATTATAATTTGAGCAATCATTTAAAAAAATCGTTTTACATTTTTGTAAATATTGTCAAGCATTTGGCTTTGCACTCCTTACAATTCAGCTATTATATCAATAATGTTTTATTTTTTTATAAATGAACTCGGGCAAAGAGCGGGCACTTCAGCCGGTATACTTTTAATGTATCAGTGCTGCACAGAGTATTTTATAACTACTTAATTAATACTAAATTAGGAACAAGTTTAATAAGTATTAACGACTTCCATGGGCTTGTCTTGCAAAGCAAAGTTTTTATAAGGAAAAAAGGCTTATGATTAGAAATTCGCCCTCTGAGTTCTTTTTTCTATATTTAGTAGATATCTATATTTTGTCTTCTAAGCAGCCACCGCATTTTGCAATATGTTCAATTTAAAAATTAGAGAAAGGAAAAATAACATAATAATTATTCTACTATTTTATTTATTTATTTTGCTTAAAAGTAGTATACACAATTTTAATACTTATGTTACGAATTTGTATGGTTTATAATTAAGATCGCCTATTGTTGCTTTAGCGTCAAAGTGCATTATTATTGCATTCAGTGCATTATTAATGTAAAAGGGGGGCGCGATAAAAATTGTGATCGAAAAGGGGGGTGCCAGTATTGAAAGTTTGAGAAGCACTGCCTTATGAATAAGGGCAGAATCTTGTTGAAAAGACCAATAATTTCCAATGAACAGGTTTACTTAAGGGCTCCACTTAATTGGTTTCGTGATAGTATTTTGATAAACCATTACTGTGTGATTTCACAGCTAACTTCACACCAAACCACCTTGGAAGGATGAGCTTTCCTCAAGCTTTTGTTAGCTTCTTGGATAATTCTTGCATATACATAATCAATCTGGTGGTTGAAAGATGAGTCCCTATTTTATTCATAATATAAATTTGTGTCAGACAATTTTATAGTAAATAAAGCCTTTGAAGCCTAATTTCTTAAAAAAGCGTTTTTGAAGCCGAATTCTTGAGTGATTAAAATTAATTCTTAATTTTATATTCAAGGTATTCGAACAGGTTGAAATTACCAAATTCAGTCAAACGTTTTTGTTTTTTTTATTTTATTGAAAAGAACTGTTTTGGCTTAAGGTACCCGACTACGTTCGGAACCATGATTTTAAAAAAGCGCATAAATGGATAATTTTCATGATATTTAGTGTCACTTAGATTATAATACTTGTATAAAATTGTTTTAAGGACATTTTGATAAAAAAAATTGTTTAAATATAATATTTCGGCAAAAAATTAACTTAGAATAACCTTTTTTCAAAATCTCCTTTTGTGAAAACTGCTTCCATTATAATAATATTTCACCTGTATATAGCCCAGACCTCTGTACAGAGTCTGAACTATGATTTTTGAAAAATTCACATTATTTTCAGAGTTACAACCCATTGAAATAATTATTGGCGTTTTTTTCTTAAAATTGCTCGCCTCTGTTGTCGTAAAATATGAATAAAACCACTTTTAAGTTATAAATTTTTATAAATTCTAGTTGAGCGTCTGTAGAGAGGTCTGAGCTATATACAGGCAAAAAATTATTTTAACAGAAGCATTTTTCACAAAAGGAGAACATTTGGAAAAAAAATTATTCGAAGTTAGTTTTTTGCCAAAATATTGTATTTAAATAAATTTTTTTTTGTTAAAATGTCCTTAAAATAATTTTATGTATATTTTCTAATGTAAGTGACACTAAATATCATGAAAATTATCCATGTATGCGCTTTTGCAAAACCACGGTTCCGAACCTTAAGCTTACAGAGCAACCTTGCTTAACAAAAACTAAGGAATAGACGAGTTGCAAATAAAGCTTTAAAACAGAAATTTATTCAGCTCAAAATATATAAAAGAGATTGAAGATTTTCTTAAAGAAGCCTTAAATGTCCCACGAATTTTACTTTTAATTATAGAATAACATCCAGGTATAATGCACATATAAATGTATATCCATTCCGTAACTATTTAAAGTTTTTGTTCCGAAAAATAACTAACATTCCTTTGAACTTAATTATAAAGATGAAAAACGAAAAATTTGAATGAAAGAGTGTTCTGAAAAGGGAGCTATGTGCTGGATGTTAATTCTTTTAAAACTTAGAGTATGGGTACAATTTGTATGGAAACCTGTAAAGAACTAAAGCTTTTACTATATTTCAATAATTTACTTTTATTTTCTTTTAATTTAAAGTAATTAAATGACAAACATGTAAAAAAGAATTAAAACGCGTTTGTTCATTAAAGTAACTTAAATGGTTTTTCTATAATCGTACGAGATGTGTCTCAAAAGAAACAAAGTGTGTAACTTAAAAAAAAGAGTGGAATTGGCAACAACTGTTTTGGTGACATCCTCCAACACACCTCCTTCATCCAAGCGGTTAGTTTCGATTTAACCTATCATGGCAGTTGGAAATACTGCGTCACTGATGAACACGTGCAACTACATACTGCCGGAAAAATGTCTAATGTAAGAACTGAACAGAGCGAATCAACAATAAGTTTCTTGTGATATTTAAGAAATCAGCCCGGAAACATTTCAAATGTTAAGGAATACTTGGTACCCTTTGAACTTTTCTTTCTTTATGTATTTAAAAATTATATTTTACCATTTTATATAATATTTCTATTCAAGAAAATGATACGAGATGAAATTTTTCACATATTATTAACACAATTTTAAAAATTTAAAATTTTTGAAGAAATTTAGGAAACTTTTTTAAAATCCTACCCATTTTTGTAATTATATATTTTTTTACCTGAAATTTTTTTGTAATATTCTTATGGATGTTATAAACAACTTTAGGGATCGATTTTACAATAACTTAATTCGTTTTTGAGAAAAAAAAATGTTGATATACATGCTAAAAATCAACGAAAAAGCCAATATATCTTACATTTTAATTTTTTACAAAAAAAGGTATTCAGTTTACAGCAAAATGGATCCCTAATTTTATTACATGTTTTATATGCAACACAAAGGGAAAAAATGGAAGTGATTGTAGAAGGAGTAGCATTTTGAAATCACTAATGTTTCAAAAAACACAAACTGAGGAAAACCACTTTAAAAATAATAATTCTGAAAAAATAATTATAATAATATTAAATAAACTTACGATGCCACTTTAAGATATTAGTTATATATTTTTCTTTAAAATAATTGCATTTTAATAATTTTTAACCCATACATTTTTATAATTGATCAATTTTAAGAAGGTATTAATTGCACAAGAAAATTCAAGAACAATGTTAAAAAAAATTTTTTTTTTCTGTCACGACAAAAAGTTTAGTTTTTTTCTTCACATAATATTGAAGTATTACATTTGTATGAAAAACATATCAGCAATAGGAACTGAAATTAGGAAATTATTAATATAAAATACCTTAATTCAAAAATTCTACATCCACACATTTCACAAAGAAGAAAAATTACATTATTGTATTGCCTCGGAAATATTCTGCTTTATGTCTTACACATTCTGTTTTTATAGTTATTATTTCTCTTTATAAAATAGTTTTTTTTATCATAACACTTTTTCTAGCTTTTTTTCCTAAAAAGGTGGCATGGCCGAGTTACCTAATTTGTTTTCAAATGAAGTTTTATTCAACTTCTAACTTTCCAACTTGCACAAATGATAAATCAATCGAAAGATAACAATCCAAAGAATAAGATTAAACAAAAGTAAAAAAACGATAGGTCGTGGTCATTTTGGGGTACCAAGTCCTCTTAATCGAGGCTTATGGAGATAGCTTAAGGGTAGTGTGGAAGATGATGAACTTGCTGGGCACCCAATGTCAGCGATTACAGACCAAAACATCGGCATAGTTCGTGATGCAACCGAAGTTTAAGTGTTCATGCAGTGGGGGCGGAGTTAGTTTACTTGGATAAGGAAGCTGTACGATGCCTTTTCACTGACGAATTACACATGAAGATTTGGGTGGAAGCTATACCAAAAGTTTTGTTCGATGACCAAAAACAGTGCCGTAAAGACGTGTGTGTGGACATGTTAAAACGTATTGAAAACGAGCCAATTGTGTTGGAATTTGTTGTAAAGTGTGAGGAGACATGTACGTTTACATATAAACCAGAAAATAAACTCCAGTCGATGCAATGAAAGTCTCCAGGATACCCAAGACCCAAAAAAGCACGCATATCAAAATCAAAATTCAAGGAGTTAATTGTCTTCTTCGATATTAATGGAGCTGTAATGATCGCGTAAGTTCTTAGTGGTCAGACTGTTAATCAACATTGCAACGTCAAAGTACTAAAAAGGCTTCGTTAAAAAATTAGGGGAAAAAAAGTCCCATTTGTGGAGTGATAGAAGGCTGTTGCTATACAAGACAATGCACCCGCTTACATGGTCATATCTATCAAACAGTTTGTGACCAGTGAAAATATTACTGTGATGGAGCATCCTCATTATTCGCCTGATTTGGCTCCATGTGACTTTTTTTATTTACAACAGTTAAATATTGCTTAAAGGGAAGTCATTTTACTTCAGTTCAAGAACTCCAGGAAAAAACGGAGAATTTCCTGAAAGGCTTATCTAAGCCCTCGTTCCAGAACTGGTACCAGCAGTAGCAACAACGGATGCAGAAGTGCTTGAATGCTGAAGGATGTGACGGGGCTTTACGTGACTTTCAACTACTAATCCTCTTAGGGAATCTTTGGGCTAGCATTCGCGTTTATTTCACAGCCATCCTTCTCAAGAAGAAACCATGAGATACAAATTAGCTAGTGTATATAAAGTTAGAGTTTAATAATCGTAGATGAGTAGGAGCGGAGCAGCTGAACACTGAGTTACTATGGTAAGAATTAGAATTATGCATCGTGATTAAAGGACGGATTTTAGCTACTAAGTTGGTGAATTTAGAATTAAGAGGATAGAATAGATTAAAGTTAATATATTCAGATTTCGTGAGCTTATTCACGTATAGTTGTTGCTCTCTTTATATCACTCCAAGGGTTCTCTTTATAGATTACTTGTTCTGTAATATTATCTTTGATAACAATAAATTAGATTTATCATGGATAGTCTTGGTCATTCATCGTTACCTCCTGCAGCTTTAGGTAGACAAGAAGATGAGAGGAAGTGATTCCAGGGATAAGATCCTTACAAGGGTGCTACTTTGAAGGTGATAATATCACGGAAAACTGATTCTATAAGTACAAAGATTTATTGAACCAGTCTCGTTTTTTTTGTCACACCTCTTACACATCTTCATTGGACTATGTATATGATGAAGTGGTCTGACCAAAGTAAAATAGAGAAAGAATGAACAAATCCGAAAACATTAATACATATATTAAATGGCTATGGAATTGATTTATTATTCTTAATTTATTAACTAGAAGCAAAAATAACCTTGAAATAAAGGAAGAAAAAAATTAAATATTAAAAACTTTTGTAAATGATATTTTTTGAAACTAAATGAAGCGATATTAAAAAAATTTGACCGCCACTAATTTAAATTGTTAAAATATGCTAGTTTTTTTTAAAAAATTATTACTTCCTCATTGTAACAAAATACTTAATTGAAATTGCGGGTTTTAATTTTAATTTTTCTGTAGTCATTTTTTTTTCTAATTAGTTAACTCTTGTTTTTACATACGTCGCTAATGACAGTGGAGAGAACATCGTATGAGCTTAAAAGTAATAGTTATAGTACTTATTTTTCGTTATTCCTTCACTTAAAATGTTAATGTTCCAAATTTTCAAAAAATTTTCAGGCACTTCCGTTAGTTAAATTTTTTTTAAAGCAAACTTTTTAGGTATGTGAATTTATTTTCTAAAGTGGTTTTCGGCGAGATATGTGAAAAATAGATTCTTTTTCTTCTATTATAAAAAGAAACGTGCGTTAATAACACCATTTAAGAGTTCTTTTTCTCTTTTTTTATTTTCATTTAAAAAACTCTATTTTTTTTCAAACCAATTGTGTTAACTTCTATATATATATATATATATATATATATATATATATATATATATATATATATATATATATATATTATATATATATATGTATATATATATATGTATATATATATATATGTATATATATATGTATATATATATGTATATATATAAACATATATATATACATATATATATATATGTATGTATATTTGTATATATATGTGTATATATATATGTATATATATATGTACATATACTATATCATATATATATATATATATATATATATATATATACATTGTTTCCTTAAGAAAAAGTCTTGAAACTAGTCATAAATATTTAAATGTTTTATTTCAACGGAAGTTCTGATTCAACGTAACATTTCGTGCAAGAAACAAGCATATCTAATGTCATCAAATATGATAATAAATTTTCTTTCCTTTTGAGATGTTCTAAGCTGTTCTTGGATGCGAAGAAAAACAAAGAAGGAAATCACCCCCAAAATTTTTGCTGCGATAACAGAGTAACGGGTCTGTTCTTGTACTTTCTACTAATCCTCTTGGAGAATATAATGGTTCTTTAAATATTATTCTATTGAAAACTTTCCTCCTCCGAAGAAGATGCGAATTATTCAAATCACGGCTTGTATTTAAAGATTAACTTTCAAATTCGAAAGAGAGAGGGGTTAGAAGTTAAAAAGGACAGCAAGTAGTAATTAATGCAAAGTTAGTCGAGTGCGCTTCGTAGATTATTTGATTAATATTAAGATTGACGGTTTAGTCAATTAGCTGTTTAAATTGGATAAGAGCCGGTTTGAATTAGATTAAATTAGAACCTATCTTCAAATATTTAGAAGATGTATTACCAGCATATGCTAAAAGTAAGTGATTCGATTTACAATTAGATCTTCAATTATCTCGTCTACATCGCAATTGCTCCCTTATTTATCTATTGGTGCATTTCTTAACTTGGGTTGTTGAAATTTGTTACGTTGTTGAGAATTGTTAATAAACTGAGTTTATTTTGACTATGGCTAATTTTACTTCTGACCCTCATACACTAATGGATGGGACTGGCCATCCATAACAACAGGCTATGATATGTTGTTATTGATACGATAATATTATATTCGCCCCGAATAATAATACCATATCAGAGGACTTTTGATTAAAATGTTACATACATGTAAATAAATTGTTACATCATTATCTTTAAAAAAATTCATTTAAAGATATTTTATATAAAACACATTTATTATATAGATACGTTAATCAACATTTGAAGGTCGTATGCAAATCAGTCGGAAAGATCCAGACAGTTCTTCAGGAGCGATGGAATTTTTTTTGTCGAAAATGAATCCTTGAAATACAGAATACACAGCAAAATTGGCAGAATAAATCTCAAAGGTCTTCATACCTTCAACAGCGCTCAGACACAACTATCAGTGCCTAAAATACTAATACGTTAAAGATTATTCATGAGCAATCGCGCTCGTCCTTCTCAAAAGCTAGAGTAATCACTAATTGCTGGTCGACTCTTCAACGTACAAGACAATTCTACTAAGCACTAGTCAAAACAATATTAATTCAGCTTCGGCAGGCATCTCCCTGTTATAGGCCTCACAGATCCTTCGAAAAAGATCAGATTGTATCACAGATCTTGATATTAGTAGATTTCTCCACTAATTTTCTGAAGAATATATAGGGTTGCAAACTCGTCAAAAAAGGTTTCCAACATGGTCGCCAAAAGGATAAGAAAGTCGCCAATTTGGCCACTAAAAAAGATGTCAACTTGGCTTTATCACCCGTTGAATCACCATTATAATGTAAAGGACGGCGTTGTTTGAGAATATTACAATTTTAACATAAAATAAATATAACACCGAGTAATAAAAACGTATTACACATCTTGAAAATTATTTACACAAAATTTGTAACAATATCTTTTAGAAATTTATGGATATTTTATTTTATAAGATTAATTGTGTTCATTTGATTTTTGTAAGGCATAAACTTTCATCATATCGGAAATAGGCACGATTCACTATTATTTTATGTGGCTTAACTTTATACTTAGTCATGTTTTAAGTACTGATACAATTATAAAGGATTTAAAATTAAAATCTTTTTAATGAAATTTAAAACTGAATTTTTTAAAAATGTTATTTTATTTTTATATTGCCACTTCTATTCAAAATGATAACCTTTTGACTTCGCATAGGGTTTAGTTCTCTTTAGCCAATCATTCATCAAGGCACATGCTACCATCGAGGGAATTTTCACTGCTGCTTTTCTTAAGGTATCCGACTACGTTCGAAACCGTGATTTTGCAAAAACGTATAAATGGATAATATTTATGATATTCAGTGTCATTAAGATTAGAAAATTTATATAAAATTGTTTTAAGAATAGTATTACAATAGAAAATCATTTAAGCACAATATTTTGACAAAAAATGACCCATTTTCAAAATATTCTTCTTTTGTGAAAAATGCTTCTATTATAATAATATTTTGTCTGCATATAGCTCAGACCTCTGTTCAGTGGCTCAACTAGAATTTTTGAAATATATAACTAAGAAGTGGATTTATCTATGTTTTACGACAACATAGGCGAGAAATTTTAAGAAAAAAACGCCGATAATTATTTCAATTGGTTGTAAATCTGATATTAAAGTGAATTTTTTTAAAAATCATAGTTGAGCCTCTGTACTGATGGGGGCCGCCGGTCCCTAAGGCTTGCAACCGTAATTTTTATCTCTGCCCTGTTGTTGTTTACAAGAAAAGGAATTTCTGGGGAGCGCCTCTCACCCCACCGAAAAGAGTGACGCGTTTCCACGCCTGGAAGAAGGCAATGTACCCATAAATACATCATGGTTTGGGTTGTTATTGGGAATTTCCCGCGTTTTGGGGGGAGTCATCGACCGCGAGAGG
>BMAU01018306.1:662500-710000 GCA_019973935.1 Trichonephila clavipes
GTCATTTAAGTGGAAGTGGAAAACGTTTTGTTTGTAAAGAAAAGCATGAAACTCTTTGGAGCGTAATATAAAATGGATAAAAATGGTATTTCTCAACATTTCTGGGGAAAAAAAGCTTCCTTACTAATGTTTTAATTTGAAATTTTTAGTATTTATTTATTTATTGTTCATTAACGTCACACCATGGCGTCACCGGAGAGCTATTGGCAATTTATCGCGAAATTTTGAACCACGATCAAGCGACAAGAAAGACATTTAAGCTGCATCTCAATCTCCAAAAATTTTCATAACATGCCATATTTTTTTATCGAATTATGTTATTTAAGAAAACATCAAAGAAGGAGGCTTTTATCCTGTATATTTTGTTTTGGTTTTGGTTTTTTACTAATGTCTTAATAAATAAGTCTCTTTAATGATTTTCTCATTCATTCTCAATTTAAAAATAAGAATCTTCATTCACAACACTTTAATACTAAATAATTTTAATCGATATCAAGGCTGTTAATTTATCATTATTAAAGTTATTATAATAATTATATAAGACAAATTATTAAAATGATCATATAGTATTCGTACTTTATTCTCAAACATTTAATTTATACTTAAAGTCACTTTGTACGTATGTCTCATTTACAAGTCTCATATTTATGTTATATGTACAAGTAGAAGATCTGAGACAACTTTTGTAAAGCACTTTAATTATTATTTGTAGGTAGTGTTTCCACTAATTTCTATCAAACTTCGCTATTTTCATTTGTGTACTTTGTTTTGAGACCTATTATTGCTTGTACACCGTGATATAAGTCTATACAACTAGAAAGTATAAGAGTTTTCTGGAAAAAGTAAAAAAGTAGAGTAGTAAATTTAAAATACAAAGACTTGAAGTACAGATTAAGAAGTTTAAATAAGTTATTTTGATATAGGCTCAAAAGTTTAGTAAAAATAATGTAAAAGGCAAAGGTCTATCCACACACTAAGTAATCGATTAAATGTCAAGAAAAATATTTTTTGATAAATTAGTTTAGTCCATCTATTGAAAGGTTGAAGCTATATTGAGGTATAACAAAGGTTAGATTGAGTTGCTGTCAAAAATATTCATGATATTTATGTTTTCATGGTACTTTAAGATTAAGTGAAATTTACGTGAATATAGGCGCATTATATGTGTATAAATATGGTTGTATTACTTAGAGAAAAAATTAAATTTTTTATTAAAGTTCATCATGCTTGGAGAATTTTATTAAATTATGCTCTGAACTTGATTTAATTCAAAATTAATAACTAATTTATGATGGGTTTTTTTCAGGAATTTAGTGGCAATAGTGACCAAGATTCTCCTGTCATTAATTTGTTCCCTATTTCGATTACAAGTAGATATATTCGTGTTGTACCCTTAAAATGGCATCGTTGGACAAGTCTGCGTGTAGCCCTATTGGGTTGTGCAAAAGAACAAGGTTGGTTCAGAGCCAGGAGTGAGATATTCATATTTTTCTTTTATTTACTTTATATTGTTAGAAAATGTTATTTTTCCGTCGAAATGATAAAAGTCATTGTTTTGGTGCTCCATAGCTATTTTTAAAACTTAATTTTAGAAAGAAAATTGGTACCATTCATAAAAATAGAAATCATGCTTTAGTCGTAGTCTAAGAAAATGGCTTTGAAACATAAAAAAAATTTCAAGGAGGGTTTTTTTAAAAAAAATTTGCCATGTTAATATTTTTTAATTCAAATACACTACATCGTATTTGATAAAAAAATTAATTTCCAAAAGAGACAAAAACAATTTATTTTGAATTTTTTAAATTTTTTGAAAAGAATAAAACTACATAATTTTTTTTTTGATTTCTAATTATCACAAAAGAACGGTACAGTAAATATTAAATATTCGAAATATTTTCTAATATATAAATATGATTTCTTTATATTTTACAATTCCATGAAGAAAAATATATTTTTGCAAGTGGAATTGTTTGCAGTCTCATATTAAAAAATGTACTTAAATTCACTATTTTCAAAACAGTTCCAACAAGAAATTACTTTTAAACTGTTAATTTTATGCGTATATTCATATACAGTTTTAAAACTATAAAATAATTTTCTCACAAATACACTGTTTAGCAATTTGTATGAGAAAAAAGAAATATAGGAGGTGCCCGCTTAAGTCCGTTGTTACCCTAACAATTTTGTGATACCCCACGGGCTGTGGGTGTCATCTCTTCATCCACGCGACCTGAGTTCGTGAGAACAAAGGATTGACCACTCAAAGCTTCCATAATAAACCTAGTTTATTATTTTTTCAAATAATAGTAAGCAATGCAACACAAGTCTAGAAGAGTAATGATCAGGAGTGATATGATATAAACTACAATTCTTAACAAATAGTGCATTAAACCTTACTGACTACCTTTATGATAAAGTAACCACCGAATCTATATTTATAGATGATTCATTAACTTACTAGAATCCACTCTAGTATTAAAGTTTAATATAATCTATCTTATCCATATTCCCCAACGAACAGCTACCAGACTTTATATCGTCAATATAATGCTGTAATTCAACTTGATCCGTCAAATGGGTAATCTTCTGGCTTCGAACCCACTTCTATACGATTCTTATAATACTTACTAAAACTTTCTAGCCTCTCATTAGAACTTCTCCTTAGCACTCATAGAACTCTCCTTTTAGGAACTCCACTTAGATCTCCACACGAATTCTAAGGCTCCAATATATACATATTACTAATCTGCATAATCGCGTTCTCTTCTTGAGTTGGTTGGAAAGAAATGCCATTCTGGCCCCAAAGATTTCCCAAGAGGGTTTTAGTGGAAGATGCGATAAAGCCCTGTCACAATTTTTGAGCAACAAGAGCTATAATCATAAATGTGGGGTCTAGATATACTAAGTTAACATGTGCTACTCACAAAATAAATGCTTAACAACAGTAACTTAAAATAGTAGCAATACATGAAAAAAAGTCAGCTACAAAGTTATTCAGCGTCATTGATTTAGTAAAAAAAGACACCTTAAGTAAAATAATGTTAAAAGTAAAAGGAGTAACAGGCATATTTGTGTTTGGTTTATAACTCCTAAAATTGAAAGCTTGATATAACGCGGAAGAAAAGAAAAAATGTTCCACTCGTGAGGATCCCTGATTCTCGACATCATACGGAGGGATGAAGCATGCTTTAAGCGTATTACTATGTACAATTAACAGGACATTCATTTCTGATCGCTGAATAATTCTAGATGTGCTGTTGAAGTTCGACCTCAAGTTTGTTGATAGATAAATGTTTTTTTATTTCATAATGGGATGTGGATTGGTGTTTTACCATTGTAGACCTAGTGCATTCCCCGGAAGCAGGTATCTCTTTTAAGTCCGCCACAATAGAGCATCCTGCATCATGAAAATCCACCGATTTGGGCCGGGGTTGAACCAGCAACCTTGGGTGCAGAAGACTAGCGACAAACCAACCCCGCCACCCAGCCGGCCGATCGATACGTATCTGGTGCGGAATATTCAAAAACTGACTGATTGGTCTGGTATTTTAAAGTAGCATTTTAACGGGATCTCGATATTTGGTCATTACTAAAGGACGTACTACCCATTTCATTAGAGGATTTGCCATTGAGGGACCTCCGGTATGTACGGTTTCAATACGACGGCGCTGCTGCCGTACAAGGTACAGCGTGTCCCATAGTACATTCCAGACACATTCTAGCAAAAAGTAATCGGATATGCCAGTTGCATTGAATAGTCTGCGCAGCCACCTGACCTGCACACATTGGACTTTTTCGTGTGGGGATGTAGTAAATAAAAGGTGTATGCAGCTCATTCATCAACACTCACTGCAGAAATTTCGAAACCGTATTACGGATGCTTGTGCCATTGTATCACACATTTTATGTTGAAGAAAGTGCAGAGGGAAATGAAAACCCGTGTCCAGAAGTGTATTGTTGCTGAAAAAAACCATTTTAAGCATGACAGATACACGAGCCTTATTTCTGGAAAGTGCAATTTTGTTAAACGTGATCAAACACATGTGCCTTTTGTGCTTTTCATTTGTGCACAAGATGTTTTTGAAATAAATCGAGGATGCTGAAGAACATTATAATTGACTGTTTTCAAGTATCTAGTATTGATAACTCCAAATGTACCCACCAGGTGGCACTGTAACAAGTTTCTTTGTGTTGCATTGAGGTGGCCAACCTTTTGATAAGTGTGCCACTATTTGATAAAAAAATAATTAAACGTGGCACTTCCAACTTTTTGAACAAACAAACGTGGAAAAGTGAAAAATGTTACTTATAAGCGTATTATGGGATTTTTACACAAATAGCACCTTTTTTTAGTGCGTCATTTTGTAGTCGAAATTTAAAAAGTAATGTAATAAATAAGAAGAAAGTACAAATTTGGGCACTTTCATTTTAATAAACTTTTTAAAGGTTCAATCAGTTAGGTTAGGCATAAAATAAAAATGAGTAAATTGAATCATTTAATTCAAAATAATTATCAAATGCTCAAAATTTACTTAATGAGGCTGAATTACTATTTTTTACCAAGTCCTCTATATATATTGGGATTAGGTCTTACAGATACCTACAAAATTAGATTATTATAGGTGCACATCAGCTAGTTTTGAGTGATATTTATTTTATTACGTTCATAGAAGAAAACATTTATTCACACACACACACACACAAAAACTTATTTTGATCCAAATTTTGAGATTTTTGTCTGAAACAACCCCACCTAATAAAATTGCAGAAAATGGTTATTTGTTAGTTTTTCAAGAAATTTTTAATTTTTCAATAAGTCTTCACTTGTCACTGTTACAACTCCACCGTGCCACACAGAGGCAAACGTGCCGCGGGTTGGCCACCGCTGATGTAGCACATAGCAACTTTACTATACATTTCACTTTTATAACTATAGCTTTTGTTGCTCAAAAATTATTGGGGTCCCACCTGACTTTAGGGGGCACACTGTGTATAGTGTGCAATAATTGAAGAGAGTCATAATTCGTGATTAATAGAGATACTGTTCCACTTAGACTGATCAAAATGTTATAAATTTCCCTTTATAGAAGAATTAACTATATATGTGGGAATCCCCCTGAATTCCACCCTGGACACCAAGAAGGATTTGAGGCAAAGAACGACTAGACGACAATTTTACAATAACAAATTATATTTATTCACTTGAATCAACTATCAACCTTCTAATTACAAATATTAATCAATATGTCTACGTCAATGGGATTAACTCTTACTATTAAATTAAATCACGAAATATGATACTAATCAACTATTAAACTCAATATCGAACGGGATTACTGGAATCAGAGGATCGAGAGATGAAAGCAATTTGAATTACTAACATTCATTAAATTCCCACTAACTTTATTATATATTTACTCTTATGATCTGATATTCTAGATTTAAATTTCACCTTCCTTTTACTACCTCATTTTCCAGGCGTATCAAACTTTCCAATTGTAGATCACTGCCTAATGATCAACGAGACGCTAATCGCACTATCAACTTGAATCTTCTTAGAACTCCGTTAACCTATCTCTTGGCGTAATAGCCTACTGTTAACTTACAACACTCTCCTTAAATACTTTGACTAATTTGCATATCCCGGTTTCTTTTAGAGCTGTTTGGAAATATACGCGAATTTACAATCCCCAAAGACGCCTAAGAGTATTAGTGATAAAGGGCCGTTCAGATCCGTCACATATAGTCGTAAGTTCTCTAAAGAATCTTTAGAGAATATTTAAATGGGTAGAATAGGAAACTTATTTGTCGTGAAATAAACCAGATATAAAACTTAAGTATATTATGCCTCCCTCAGTTATTCAAACAAATTTGATATATATGCTTTTACTATATGATATATACGCTTTGTGTGCTTTTGGTATATTTTTTTCAATTATGTAAGCTTTTCAATAATTTGTTAAATTCATCCCCATTTTGTTATAGACTTTGTTTTTTTCCGATGCTATTTCAAATTTGTAATTATAATATCTTAAAGATGTACAGGTATTTCGGTATGTACAAACAGAACTAAAAAATAATATATTCATATCCTTAAGACACGAAAGAAAGGTAACCCTGTTAACAGAATTAAAGAATTGTATCCGCACCAAAAGGAACAGAAAATAGAGTAATTTCATATTTGGCACTATAAATTAATGTATTTGTTCATTTCAGACTAAAAATGTATCCAGGTCAAAAGATTTCAGAAACAATACATTCCCGTTAATCCCAGTTGTTAAAAGATGGGACATCTTTAATAACTTACTGATACGGATTTCAGCATTGAAAAATACCACTCACAGCCCTAGCCTGATATGAGGCTATCGAGGTTAAGGTATCCGACTACGTTCGGAACCGTGATTTTACAAAAGCATATAAATGGATAATTTTTATGATATTTAGTGTCACTTAGATTAGAATACGTGTATAAAATTGTTTTAAGAAAAGTATCACAATAAAAAAATTATTTAAGTACAATATTTTGACAAAAAAAAGGAACATAGAATGACCCATTTTCAAAATATTCTCCTTTTATGAAAAATGCTTCTATCGTAATAATATTTTGCCTGTATATAGCTCAGACCTCTGTAGAGAGGCTCAACTAGAATTTTTGAAATATATAACTTAGAAGTGGGTTTATAAGAGTTTTGCGACATCAGAGGGGAGAAATTTTAAGAAAAAAAATCACCGATAATTATTTTAATTGGTTGTAACTCTGAAAATAATATGAATTTTTCGAAAATCATAGTTGAGCTTCTGTACAGAGTTTTGAGCTATATACAGGCAAAATATTATTACGATAGAAGCATTTTTCACAAAAGGATAACATTTTGAAAAAAGGTTATTTTAAGTTGAATTTTTAACGAAATATTGTATTTAAATACTTTTTTTGTCAAATTTTCTTAAAACAATTATACACATGTATTCTAAGTGACACTAAATATCAAGAAATTATCCATTTATGTGCGCTTTTTGAAAATCACGGTTTCGAACATAGTCGGATACCTTAATAAGATTTCAGTTATAATCAATATCTTAAATTCCTATTAAACCCATGTTCAATGGATAAAAACTTCATATCAGTATTTTAAATAATTAAAATTAAGTCATAAATTACAATTACATCATTACTGACATATGATTGAATAGTTGAGTGAAAAGGGTGTCTGGTACCTCCTTTTGATTTTCACATGCAGTCTAGCGTGAAGAAAGTACCGAAATTTTCCGATTTTATGGCCAAATTCAATTTATACAAAGGCAATCTCTACGAGTATGTATTAGTTATTTCCTACTATTGGGTAAACAGTAAGGACTTTGTTCAACATTGTATTCGTCCACCATTGCAAATGTGTATTCCAAAGTTGTTTATTTCTACAGAATTTGGAAAGAGATGTGTTGTTTGCCGTCAGTTCGGGGAAAGGATAAAAATTACAGTTGTGAACGACAAAGCCCCTCTTCATTACGTAATTCTCCTCGTAGTTGGGCAGAGCAAATATTGGCTGGTCTTTATAAGTCAAATGAAACAAAATCATTGCATTATTAGTAAAATGAATTAAGGTATCTGACTACGTTCGGAATCATGATTTTAAAAAGCGTATAAATGGATAATTTTCATGATATTTAGTGTCACTCAGATTAGAATACATGAATAAAATTGTTTTAAGGACATTTTGACAAAAAAAATTTATTTGAATATAATATTTTCGCAAAAAATTAACTTAGAATAATCTTTTTTCCAAATATTCTCCTTTTGTGAAAAATGGTTTTATTATAATAATATTTTGCCTGTATATAGCTCAGACCTCTCTACAGAGGCTCAACTAGAACTTTTGAAAAATTCACATTATTTTCAGAGTTACCACAAATTGAAATAATTATTGGCGATTTTTTTCTTAAAATTGCTCCCCTCTATTGTAAAATATGAATAAACCCACTTCTAAGTTATATATTTCAAAAATTCTAGTCGAGCCTCTGTAGAGAGGTCTGAGTTATATACAGGCAAAATATTATTATAATAGAAGCATTTTTCTCAAAAGGAGAACATTTGGAAAAAAGATTATTCTAAGTTAATTTTTTGCCAAATTATTATATTTATTTTTTTTGTCAAAATGTCCTTAAAACAAGTTTATGCATATATTCTAATTTAAGTGACACTAAATATCATGAAAATTATCCATTTATGTTCTTTGCAAAATCACTGTTCCGAACGTAGTCGGATATATTAAGGTATCCGACTACGTTTGGAACCGTGATTTTGCAAATCGTATAAATGGATAATATTTATGATATTTAGTGTCACTTAGATTAGAATGCGTGTATAAAATTGTTTTAAGAATAGTATTACAATAAAAAATTATTCAAGTACAATATTTTGACAAAAAATGAACATAGAATGACCCATTTTCAAGATATTCTCCTTTTGTGAAAAATGCTTCTATTATAATAATATTTTGTCTGTATGTAGCTCAGACCTCTCTTCAGAGGCTCAACCAGAATTTTTGAAATAAATAACTTAGAAGTGGGTTTATATTCATATTTTACGGCAACGGAGGGGAGCAATTTTAAGAAAAAAATCGCCAATAATTATTTCAATTTGTGGTAACTGAAAATAATGTGAATTTTTCAAAAATCATAGTTCATACTCTCTGGGGAAGTCTTTACTTTATATAAGAACAATATTATTATTTTAGAAGCATTTTTATAAAAAGAAAACATTTTGGAAAAAGGTTATTCTAAGTTAATTTTTTGCCAAAATGTTGTATTTAAATAATTTTTTGTCAAAATGTCTTTAAAACAATTTTATACATGCATTCTAATCTAAGTGATACTAAATATCATGAAAATTATCTATTTATACGCTTTTTTAAAATCATAACGATTCTAAACGTAGTCGGATACCTTAACCTACACAAGCATTGTTAATTAACTTATAAAAAATCATTTTCTTATTATAGAATCCACTTTTAAAGAATTAGGAAGAAAAAGGTCTAAATAGCCTATATTTTAAATTTCTTTTGAACCTGCTTTCTACTTTCACAAATGTTTTAGGAAAACCCTCTTAGAAAGCTATACATTGTATCATTTCCAGTAAAAGATTCATGTTTACCATCACTGTACAGTAATGGAATCCATAATTAAATATCATAAGCAAGTATAAGCACGTTAAAGCATCCCGACTTCTGATCATAAATTTTAACTTGAATATTCCCATAACTATTGGGGGCAGGTATTAAATTTTCAGTTGTAGGACTTAATCCAAATATTTGAAAACTTTTGCATGTTATAATTCGCACTCGTTTTTACTTGTATTTAATGATTCATGTTTTTCCCAGTAATATTGATTTTTGTAATTTATTTTTTTAATTAGAAACAATTTTCAATAGATTAGAATAAACATATTTCAAATAATAAGTCAGAAATTTCATGTTCTTACAAGTCAGAAACTCTTTAAAGTTCACTACATATTCCCTTTGAAAAATTAACAAATTAATTTCAAAAATGACTATTAGACATGAAGGTGATCACAAATATACAAAGAAAACAAATTAAGCATTTTTCAAAATTTCGAGAAATGTATGGTTTTACTGTGAAACAAGCGAACAGGAACGATCCATTTTCCCTACTCAAACTGACCAATCCAAAAGATTATTCAGAAAAAAAATCTAATATCTTATGTTCATAAAACTTTTATATTTTAACGAAACTAATTAAAGAAAATAATTTTTAAAGTTTTTAATTATTTTTCAAAATTTTTCTGCACTTCTAAAATTTTAATTCAATTTTGGACATAAAATTACATATATTTTACATTACATACTAAAAACAATTTAGATTTCCTTATAAAAAATTGCTAATACAAATAAACTTTCCATCCATAACTATAAAGAGAGAATACTTAACTTTTATGTACACATGCATTTAGGCATGTGCAGCAGCACAGAGTGGCAGAACATTAGAGTGCGGATAAATATATTAAAATATAAAAAATTTTAACTATAATTTTTAAGTAAATAAATACTTTGCTAAACATGCAAAAACAAATAGTGCTACAGAAAGTCAGCTGCTTTAAAGATTTTTTGCTTTAGAACGGGCGCCAAGAGACTTGTAATAACGCCTCTTACAGGAGTTTGGTTTCTCAGTGAAACCATAAATTTTAATTTCATTTTTCTATTCTTCTATTTACTTATCAAAATGATTGAAAGTTGTAATTATTAAATAGAAAAATTAATAGTGAGATCGTGTCCTATAATTTAAAATAACTATTTTTTAATATTTTTAGAGCTAATGGAATTTACTTAAGTTAAAGACTTCAATATTTTTCTATTTAGAAGGTCTCAATCGTTAAATATAGCCATTGTACTACCATATATTGCTAAGGGAAAAGAACAAAAATTCAAAAACAACTCTTATTAGGATAAAAAAAATTTTATTTTATTTTTTTTTAATTTTATGTGTGGTTTTGGTGTGAAACAAATGAGCGTTAAAGGGTTAGAAACACTCAATTAACAGTAGGGCTCATATTTTCAGACTTTTTTAATTCAATCACTTTTCAACAGAATTTTACGGAATTTTAAATTTCGGTTAGTTTTAAGATTAAAGAAATCAAATCAAAAAAGTGCAAAAACGACCTTTATAGTGAAAAAATTAGAAATTAATTAGCTTTGTTAATTAACATCACAAAATTTAGTTTCTCTTGAGTCATTAAAGATGATTCTAATTTTGTCACTCGTGATGTGAACAAGAAAAATTTTTAAGAGTAAATACATTGCTCCTCTCATACTTTTATAGAAACTCACATCAATACTCTTACCAAAAAACAACATTTATTGTACGATCATTGTACTTAATCTATAACATTCCTCTCAAATTTCTATTTTTTTCCTCTGTCTTCCACGCTCTGCTATGAATACAAGTGTATCACAAAGCGGTTAAACAGCGCCATCTATCAAATAAATAAAAGGTATTCTATTTTACTCCATTACTATACCATTCATAAACAGAAAAAATAGTGCATTTGTGTAACTTAATATTGGTATATCTATACCATTAGAAATAGAAAGTATATATTTATACCAAAAGAACTGATAAACAGGATATTTGTGTCATGAAACCTCAAAACCCGGATTATTTATGCCAAAAAATAGTGTATTCACAGAAGCTATTAAGAAATTCATACAAGTGTAATATAATATTTATACCAAAAATCGCTTTGGATATGAGGCATCTATCAAATAGATGCCTCATATCCAAGCGATACATAGCTTCATTCTTTATGGAACAATAATTTGTTCACCCTAATGCTTAATAACATACGTATAACATTTTTTAGTATGTCGAGAGCCCATGGGATTAGAAAATAGTGTGTTGCCAGATTCTCAGATAACTGCATCATCATCATTAGATTGGACAACATCTCCATCACATGCACGCATATCTGACAAAAATGGATGGATAGCTGATCCTTATGACAAGGAACCTTTTCTTCAGGTATTACTTGATTATATTTATTAATACAGTATTCACTGTGATTTTAACACATATGATTTTTTAATTTATTTTATTACTATATCATTAATCAATGTATAAAAAGGTCTACATTAAAGTATAATATTTAAGTTCTGTTACATGAGATAAATAAAATCTTCTTGAAATGCTAATTCATCAATGTTTTTTTAAAGAAATTAATTATAAAATGGAATGATATTTTGCATAGATTTTATGAGCTGGGTTCTTTAATTTAATTTTTTCTCGATACACAATTAGCTCAAGTAAGTTTTTAACACCCAATGGTACTCAAAAGTTAAGTATAAGGGTTATTTCTTTAAGAAGGATGTTTGGTTATTACTTTAATGGATTGTAAAGCGAAATTATTCTAGAAAATCCAAATATTCTAGTTTTAAATCGATTCATTTATTGATGCGACTTCCGACATGAAGGTTTTCGAACGAACTGAAATCTTTTTACAACAAGCAGTAGAGTTGAAACAAAACATTGCTGCGGCAACCCTATGCACATTTCCATTACTCGCTTACAATTTATTAGAGTTATTTTAAAATTAGCGGAACGCCAAACTGTGGCACCAACATGCTAGAGTAGATATTTACATGGGCATTAACAAAGGGTGAAAAATTAAGAATCAAGTGGAATGAAATTAACCATATTTAGAAAACTATTAAAAATAAAGGAAACGGGGTTGAAGAACACAAAAAAGTTTTTTTGCTAGGTTTATGACAAAGACAAAAAAAGGGGAAAAGTTCTTCTGTTTCTGTAAAAAAAAATAGTAAAATTTGTAGTAGAAAATGTGATTGTAATTTGTTACAATGCAAACATAACAATGATGTTTCACACTATTAATGAGAGTATGGATCATAGCTGCGAAAGATTTCTTCATTCTTACAGTAGAATGATTTTAAATTCACCTATATCCTCTGATGGAGGTAGATAAACTAAAAATTTCCATCTAAGTTCATCCTAAGCATGCTCGTCGGATTTAAACTGAGAATCTTACTAGCCATTGTACGCACTCGGTGTTTCCGCTTTCAAGACCTTTCTGCACAAGTTTAAAACGATGTAACGTCGCATTGTCGTCCATGAATAAAATTTCTAAGGCAGTAGTACTTCGGAAAAGACAAGCATGCAGTTTCAGAACTTCATCCCTCACACATCATGCCTCATTAACAGAACTTCCTCCAAAAACACGAAGCACCCTGCATCCACCAGATATTGCACCCTCCCACATCAAAATGCCACCACTGCAAACCTATTTTCATTCTGCGATAGGGAGAACGTGGTATTTCTCTTTCTTTACATATCATGTTGTGATAAGAATCACTCTATAAACTAAATCTGGATTCAGAATGGATTGCATCATATTATTCAATTGATTGTCTATCAAGTTCTCTAAGCCATTGCAAAACGGTTCTCTTTTGAAACTAAATAAATAGTACGAAAACAGGTAGATATCAGGCATACAGATCTTTCTCCTTTAGTTTTCTGTGTTATTTATGTGAATACCATTGATTTTGTGATTGCAGTAATCTCCGAAGGCAGTTGTATGACACATTACATAGTGCAATTAAGGACATTAACCAATCTTTTCTAGTTGTTGTTACTTTTGATCTACCCATCATGACTTGCTTGTGAACGTTTCCAATAACTTGGTATATTTTTTCCACTTTTAAAAAATTACGTGTCTAAGTTTTACCACCTTAAACTATTCTATATTCTGTCTGTGATCGTCCACTTTCTCACATTCCAATTACTGCGTCTTAAAAATATTATTGTCTTCTTTATTCTTTGAGTCATTTACACCAGTGATCCGCAACTCCCGGTCCGTGAATCAAATGGTGCCGGGCCGCCTAAAGAACAATAAACTATTGCCATTTTATTTAAAGTGGTGCATTTCTCACGGATTTGCGCAACTTTCTACAGAAATCACTTTTATTCATTGTTGGTGTAACTATATTTTATTCTGAAGGCATATTTAAATGCAACTAAATTAAAATTGTTGCATCAAAACAATCTAAAATATAAACAATCAACGTGTTCCACCCTCAGCGGGCTGCGGTAAAATTATCAAACGCTGACCGGTCCGCAGCGATAAAAAGGTTGCGGAGCACTGATTTAAACCATCGATGAAAATGTTCAGGAATACAATTATCGTTTAACATCAATCGAACATGTTTGGGCGATATCAGGCCTTTCTATTTAATTTAACTTTTGTATTTCTACACTTTGCCAATTTTATTTAGTTTTTAGAGTAATTCATTCTAACTTCCATTTCATTTTCCTTTCTATTGTACCCAAAATTGTAAAGGTGCTAATTCAACTTAAAAGTTCTGGGAAATTATTACACTCCTCGGACTGTAAAAATTCTAAAAACTAATTAAACATTAGCTAATAAGACTACAAAACATTTTACTTAAATGCATTTTAAACTTTTCAGACTTTAATAACAAAATGCTTGTTTTGCAAAAGAATAAAACATTTTCGAAAAATAGCACTCTGGATAACAAAAATAAATATGTTGTGATTTAATTTTCTTTCTTTCTGAGTAATAATTTACAAAAACTGAACATTTTCAAGAGGACAACAGAAGTTATATAAAGAAAGAACATTTTGCGAGATAAAATTTGACAATACTTCGAAATTAAAGAATATACTTTCTTAATTGTGTACAAATATTTTGTGTGTGTGTGTTACATACCTAAGGCCACTAGCTTCAATGAAACTAAAAGAGGAGTCAGAGCTTTTATTAGGATTTCTAGGGAACAGTGCTCAAAATAAAAATCGACCATCTGCCAGTTATTTTGATTTCGTAAACGCATTCTAATCCTATGGGATTATTAATAATCTTCTCATGTCTAGACTGCCGTGTCTATTGAAATATTATTATATGTTTCTCAAAGAATAAAAAATGAAGTGTTCTATTTATTTGTTTTCCCGTCCGCTGTCAAAGTATTTAGATGTCTTTTTAATTATTTACTTCAGAAATTTTCATATATTTTATAAATATATTTTTAAATCTGTTGAAAAATACAATTTGTTGGAAACGTTTCCTTTTTTTTTTTTCTTTTTCGGTATATGTGTAATGCATTTCATAATTTTAATTGTATTCCATAAACAAAAAATAGTCTAACTTTTCCTGGGTTATAAGGTTTCTTAGAGTAAATATCAGAAACTAACTGTTTATTTTAGTTTATTTAATTGTAAAATTAATTAAAATCACAAGAAAAAGGGGCACTTACGTATTATACCGTCGATCAATCTCACCGAACAAAAAGACGTAGTCAAATAAAAAAAATTTGCCAAATATTGTCATTGTTATTACTGTGCTCAAATTGTTTCCCATAGTAGCTATATACCACGGTATTTAGCGGAGTCGTTTGATATGATAATACATTGACATAACAATGTGTAGTTTTCTTGGATCAATGTATAATTTTATAGAAAAATTGTTTTTATTTCTTCAATACCTTTATTACTGCACAAAATTATACTTGTTTAACAGCATAAAACATGTGACAAAACGATAATATATTATTACACGAAACAATAAACTGAAAAAAACACAATAAATTGCTTATCATTGGCGACAATTGATTTGACAGTTTTTATTTTTTCCCCTAAGCTTTCCCGTTTACATAATTAAGTTCAAAATAGTTTTATTTTGATATTATGAATAAAAATGCAGATAAGGTTATAACTAAATGCAACAGTTCGCCAATTTTAAATGGGGGAAATTTTTCCCTCAGTCTGAAAAGATCAAACTCAAAGTAAAAACACTTATATGTTATAGCCTTAAACTATAGTCTTCAACTTTGTTAATTCATGGACCCTTATAACTATAAAATGTTTTCGGGGGAACCTAATTCCATGCACACATACTTAGAAGAGAATAGATCTTTAAATAATATTTAAATCACAGACCAACATTTTATAGGTGCTTTATTCAAAGACAATTAAAAAAATTGTATTTGTTAAAAAAATTTAATGAAATTTCACCATATAATTAAATATAATTTACTCATTATTAACATTAACTTGTGATTAAAGTTTCACTTAGCTATGCATTATATTTAGTACCTGGGATATATGCTTACATTTTTGTACACATACTGTCTAAGTCTAGGTGTGTTGAAATTATCTGTAGCTGCATTTCATATTCTGTGTTTTGTTTTTATATTGTTTACTGTTTTTATATTTTCCACTTAATTGCCTTCTTCAGAATGGCCTTTAAAATGTTTATAACTGTGTGAGAGGTCCAGTGCATTTTGCACGAATTTGCAACCTAAAATTTAGGAGCTATTCCTGCTTAAATTTAGACTTCAATGTCAAATCTGTCGATTTATAGATAAGTTGATCCCTCTTGTTCGTTATAAGAGTTTTTTCCCGCGAATTTCTATTAGAAAACTATTTAGTTTTACAAAGCATTGTATTAACGTGTATACAAATTCTGCTTGGAACCGGGATTGTCAACAATATGTGAAACTCATTCCTTAATGCTTTGATAATTATGAATAATGTGTAAATTTTCCCTTTATATCATTAATATTATTTTGATTTGATTATACATACTCTCTGGCCTTTCCTCAGACATTATTTATTTCTTTAGGTTGACTTCATTGAGCCACGTAATGTGAGTGCAGTTATTACAAAAGGAATCGAACCGAATGATTATTGGGTCAAGAAATACAAAGTTGTTCACAGCGATGATGAAGAAAAATGGGTTCCAGTAACTGATGATTCTGGTGACGTCATTGTAAGAACCAATTTGATTATACTCTTCAGAGTGTTGTAATAGTTTTTAATGTTTATCTGATTCATAAAAAAGTAATTTTCTCCACAGTTAAGTTAATAATATTTGATCTAATATGAAGTGCTTTGAAATCGTGAAAATAATTTCGATATGTTAAAAAATGCTGCCTAAATAATGTATTTGATATCAAAAACAAGCAGGTATAAAAATGTGTCCTAGGATTGTTAATGTGAAGAGTTTTAACAAATTGGTATTAATGACAATATGTTACTTATTCACAAGGTGTTACATTTAATATTTATTTGTTCAGTCATACGGATTACATAATTTAGCCAGTTCAATATGTGATGATTTTAGGAAAATTTAACGCTAAATTAAAACACTTTACATTTTTAAATTGTTGTAAATAATTACTATCTACAAGAAGTAAATACTAATCGCTATTAACAAACCTAATTTTGTCAATTCTTACTACAAAAAGTTTTCACAACAAACTTTATTACAGGAAATTGTAAGGGGTGAAGGTTTATATTGCTAAAGTATATCATTATATGCTGACATTTCTGAATTTACCATGAATAGTTTAATTTATTTTTAAGTTATTTCATATAAATTCCTACTCGTATCCATAACATCAAAGCGATCCCGTGACAGAAGTATTGAAAGCTTAAGTGGTGATAATGGTCTGAAGTTTTTAACCACTTGACCCATTTACACTAAGTTTAAAAAGAATCGAACATTTTAAAAGCAGGAACATTTTTTTTATGTTTCACCATTCACTTTATTTTACTTTTTAAAGTTTATATCTTAAAGTTATATATGTTTGACTTGAATATAAAATAATACATGTTACAATAAAACGAATGACATCATGAAATAATCCCAGATATGTTATATTTACGTTAAAAGGAGACACTATATAATAGAATGCTTAATGATAATGCTTTTCATTAATAAGAATAGTATAGTTATGGTTTAATAAGACTGTAGTTATTCTAGAAGCAATTTCTTATAAACACATTTATTTCTGTAAATATTCGTGTTTGCTTTAATTGTGGTGATTTTTTCGGAATATGGGGAATACATCTAAATCAGTTAACCCTTTAAGCCAGTGCTTCTCAAACTTTCAATACTGGCGCCCCCTTTTCGATCACAATTTTTTTCGCCCCCCCCCCTTATACATTAATAATGTACTGAATGCAATAATAATGCACTTTGACGCTAAAGCTACAATAGGCGATCTTAATTATAAACCATACAAATTAGTAACATAAGTATTTAATTTTATATACTACTTTTAAGCAAAATAAATAAATAAAATAATAGGATAATTATTATGTTATTTTTTCTTTCTCTAATTTTTAAATTGAACATATTGCAAAATGTTGTAGCTGCTTAGAAGACAAAATATAGATATCTGCTAAATATAGAAAACGAACTCAGGGGGTCAATTTCTAATCATAAGCATTCCTTATAAAAATTTTGCTTTCTAAGACAAGCTCATGGACGTCATTAATACTTATTAAACTTGTTCTTAATTTTGTATTAATTAATTAGTTATAAAATATTCTGTGCAGCACTGATAAATTAAAAGTATACCGGCTGAAGTGCCCGCTCTTTTCACGAGTTCATTTATAAGAAAATAAAACATTATTGATATAATAGCTGAATTGTAAGGGAAGCAAAGCCAAGTGATCGACAATGTTTACAAAAACGTAAAATGATTTTTTTAAAATGGTTGCTCAAATTATAATTAGTTTTAAGCGAATTGTAATTTTAAGCCTCACAGAATTAGCATTTATAATTGATGTTAAACAGTAGCGCGCACAGGAATTTTTCAAGGGGGGCCCGGGGTCGAAAGTTCACCAATCTTATATTAGGTTCCTTTTGATTTTGTCGATTTTCGTTAACAAAACACAGTAAAAAACTAATTCTTGAATAAATAATTATCATTAATTAATAAAATTAATCATTAATAACAAATACTTAATAAAATTTGGCGTACTATAAACTTAGAATTATAATCAATTGGAAAAAAATCAAGGGCTTTGGGGGGGTCCGGACGCCCTCCCCCTCCCTTGTGTGCACCACTGATGTTAAATAATGATCAATAATATAAAATATCGATGAAGAATAATTGAATTATTTTTAATGTTTAAAGCGAAAAGACTTCAACATGTTTTAACCCGGGAGCAGGCGCGCACTCGATACAGTCGGGGTTATTGAGTCACCCCAATCCTTTTTTTTTATAATTATTTTATAGTACACGATACAAATCATGATTCCAGTGAATAATTTAACTAAGAGAAAGTTTATTTACCTACTTTCAAGGACTTTTCAATTTTTCTTTGGTAATAAATAAACAGTTTTGCCAGAATTAACGATTTCGTAATCTGTGTGTCCCGCACAACCACTTCCGGGTAAAAAGTATATTCATTATGATAATATGTATGTTACTGCTAAAAAAATTGTGTGAAACGTTTTTCGTTATGCTTTATATGTTGAGAATATTTATAAAAATATGTCTTGGTCAATTAATCCTTCATGTGCTTGTGTGTGTGTGTGTTTGTGCTCTCCGTGGTTTTCCAAATATCATAAAACTCTTTTGCATGGAAAAAAGCGCAACAGAGAACACATAAGAGAGGGGTCATAACTAACTGTACCAATAACTTCGAAGGTTAAACAGATTACAGCTATAATGTGCAGTATTTCAAAAATAATGACAGTGATGAATTTTTTATGTTCCTAAATTTTTTCGATTCTGGGTCTGGGATCTGTTTTTTCTCTGAAAGAGTAGTATGTTAAGTTATAAAAAAAGCGTAATAAAAAAATCTCTCATCATGGGATTACATCAAATCAAATAAAAGGTTTTTTATTTGGTTATAGGATCAAAGATAACTAATTAGGTATTGAAGTTTTTATTTTTGCTGACTTAATATCGCGCGCGCGCCTATAAATTATATCAGAGTAAAAGTGCATTTTTTATTATGTCTGAAAGTATTTTGTTTTAATTCATTCCAGTAAACTAATTATTTTTTAAATCTTTTACTTTCGATCTGCTCGCGCCCCCTCGTAAGGTCATCGCCCCCAGGGGGGGCGCCCCACAGTTTGAGAAACACTGCTTTAAGCGGTCAGTTATTTTACCCAAAATGTTCCAAAAAAGGCATATTTTTTTTAATTGACTGTAACTAAGCATAATACTTAACAGAATGCAAAATGGAAGAAATTTATTTTAATTTTTAATTTTAAAGTTTTCACACTATATTTTATTTTATAATTGAAGAACACAAAAAAACCCTAAATGTTTTCCTTTCATAAGTACATTCCGCATGCTGTGAAGAACGTTTCATAAATCTTAAAAAAATTTCTCTGATACTTACAAAAAGTTTCAAGGACTTGCTTTTTTTTCAAGTTTTTTAAAATTTTGTGAGTGTCTGCATGTATATATGCATACACAATTTGAAAAATGCGTAATACAAAGTCTTACGTTGCAAAAGAGATAAAGCTTTTCTAAATTATCTTTTCATTTTCATTTCTTCACAAACTACAGATTTCACATTGCCTTATCAATCCCTGTTCTTTATTGAATATTTTCAAGTATCTAAATTCCAGTTTTCAATGAAAATTTCCCGCCTTAATCCCCCCCAAAAAAAATCCCGGGTAAAAAGTATTTCATTACCATTGACAAACTGCATCTCTTAAATAACACTAACACTAATAATCTCCCAATAAGAATTAGATATATGTGCAAATCAAAGATAGAAAGAAGAAAATAATAGTACGGGCAAACCGGTTGTGGCTAACTTTCGGTAGTCCGTACAGATAAACCAGTTAGTTAAATCTAATTAAGAAATGAATTAAACCAAAATTAATTTTAAGCATTGTTAATAAAAGTATTTCCTTTATAGAAAGTAACGAAAAATAGAGTTGGATCAATTTTATTGCATGATAAATTGTATATATAATTTGATTTAACCTTCAATCATTCATATAATTCTTAAATTCTACTTGTGTTTATTGTCTGAATATTAGAAAGGCCAAAATTCTGAAAATTAATATTAAAAATGAACATTCTAAAAGAGAATTATTTGTCCACAATATTAGAATATTTTAAAACATATAAATTATATTTAAAAATTATATTGGCAACATTCTTTAGAATTTAATAAATGTTAAATGCTACGTTGGTTACTTCACAAAAAATTATTTGTGCTAATTTAATTATTATTTTTATAGATTGCATCATAAATGATATTTTTTTCAAAGTAAAAATTTATTTCATGATTAAAACAGAAAAAGTAAGCTCTAATTTTGATAAAAATTGCCATAAACAGTTTTGAACAACAACAAAAGAAACACAGCAGAAAATCTTCAATATTTAAGATTGAAAAAGAAATAAAATAAACAAATAAATATAAAAGTAACCTTACACATAGTAGAAATTGTAATATTAATTCAGACCAAACAGCTACTTTAAATAGATAAATTAAGGTCTAATTTTGATCAAACTACCATAAGCAGCTCAGAAGGAAAAAAAATCAAGAAATCTTATATGTAAATAGAAATTCTAACTTAAATCCCACCATTGTCAATCTGTTAATTTTAATTAGTTTGAATTGAGTGTCATTTTCTTTTAGTTACATTTTTCTAATTGTTTGTTACCATTGAAAAACAGGGAATTTTTTGCCAATAAAGGAAAAAGGTTCTTACGTATTGGCATCACTGCAGCAAAATTTGCACCATAATATCAAAAGATTCTTATATGTTTTATATGAGAAAAAAAAACAATCAAATTTTGGTGAAAAATGTGCCACTTCGGCTGAGGTTACTCTAATATGTAAGTATCAGAAAAAGCAGTATTCATTTTCTTTTTCAATGGGTGGAAATGCTGTTACTAACGTTTTATCGCACCAATACCAACGTTCAAAATTTTGCATGTGTTGTACGTGCTAAATTGTGGCAACCATGCGCTTCGTTTCATGTAATGTCGACAATAGGTTGGGATAATACGTTAGAACCGAAATGTCATAGAAAGATTTGGTACCTACGTATAATTGCCAACTCTATTAATAACTCGTCAAGTTGGCAATTGCGATTTCCTCCGTGTCGTCCACGCTGAATTAGAAACAATGTGTTTCGTTTCATATAATGCTGCCAATAGGCTACGATATTACATAAGTACTTATTTTTTTGACCAAATGGTCATGCTATGCAGTTGGAAGTAGGCAAGAAGTACTGCTGAAATGTACCAACATTCAGGCGATGACTTAGTTTTACGCTATACTTATTAATGAGCTGGATACAGATGGATTGTAGCCTAAGTACGCTTATACATAAGTACCACATAATCTAAGCTTCTGTTTACAAAAGGCTTCACCAATCATTTTTTACCTTATTGGCGTCTCACGAACCGTGTCATTTTCCGTCAAAATCTGACCGATTTTATGTAAAATATGATAGAATCTCTCTTTGCTGTTTTGGTATCAAGGTATGATTCGCGTGACACCAATTTTGCTGTGGTGATGTTAAAACACAAGTACCCCTCATTATCCAAGCCTCTGTTTACAAAAAGCATCACAAATAATTTTTGACTTAAAAACTGACTTTTGAGTCACGGTATCACATAATTATAAGCAAGAAAATTACAGTTCAGAAAATAAACATAAAACTGTGTGACACTACAATAGAAATCATTAATTTAAATCAAGAGGTTATCTAAAAAAGAAAAATTAAGCCCTAATTTTGAAGGAAAATCTTGAACATAAAAAATTTAAACATGAATAAAATAAAAAATAAATATGAAATAACCTAGAATATAGTAGAAAAAATAACAGTAATTAAATAACGTCCTTTTTTTTTAAATTACGTAAAAGGATAAAATGCGTTGATTGTAAAAATGGTTCGGAATAATCAAATGAAATTTAAGCAAAATAAATGAGACTGTTGCCAAAACAACTAAGTAAAAACCCAGTTGTAGAAAAAAAATTGAAAAATCGTTTAAAAATTTAATTTTAAAAAGTCTAAAGCGAATTTTGAAAAAAACCTCTTCGTAGTGCACATTATCAGGACCTAGAATAATTATGTGCCAAGTTTTATACTTCTGGGTTGCTTAGTTTGGGATGTAGAGATGAAACACACAGTCGAAAGGATCCTTTTATTAGTATAGATAAAATATTGAAGTTAAGCTGATGTATAACACCAAAAAGAAACTTTTGTCCTATTAATGCGAGTATAAAATAAAACTACATGAAAGTTTAAAAATCGTCTGTCACATCGTGTGTTTGTTGTTATATTTGTCTAAAAGCTTTTTGGACAAATTTATGAGTTCAAATTACTTCAAACATTTTTTTATTTGAAAATTAAAGGAGAAATATTGGAGGGAAAAATCTTTAATTTGCTTCATAATAAAAATAAGATACGTGATTTTTCTTTTCTTTTTATATTTAATTTGGATAAATGTTTTCCAAAACTTAATACCAGTATTTCCTTCCTTGAACATTAGTTGCATTGAAATTTTTCTCTTATTCTGAATCAGTTTTATACAGAAATGTTGAAAAACATATTTTTAATCGTAATTTTTTTAAAATATGAAGAACATTATAAATCAATTATTATTTGAATTAAAAAAATAGTTATTCTTAAAAAAAAGGCATCTATTAGTAAATTATATTGCATAATTTTGAGATTTTAATTATCCAAAATTATGAATAAGTTCAAAGACAGTATCTGAATTTCCTTTAGTAACACATAAAATAAACTTAACTAATTAAATTAACGAATTTGTTATATGTGTTCTAACATTATTAAAAAATATTTTACATCGTATTTATTCTGAAATTTTCAACTCTGTATTTGTAACTACCTCATTGGCCGTCGAAGGTCACATGACTTAAGAATGATAGTTATCATTTTAAAACAATCTTGAGGTAATTTTATGTAATTTTCTGATATTAAAAAGTAAAATTATTTGTTAATGATATTCCGATTTCAGATATTCAAAACTCTTTGATATTTCTCTGATATTTATAACTCTTGAATCACAATAGATTATTGTAAGCATAAATAATTACAAATTTGTAAAAAAAAAGAATTAGAGAGTTTGTCTTAGAATGTCTTAAAATATGTGCTTATGGTTTTGAAGGATTTTGAAGGACAACCTTATGATGGAGAATGGAGGCTGTTTAAAATAAAACACAAACACTAATAATAATAAATAAAAACATTACAAAATCAGCAATACAAATTTTATTTTACTTCCGAAAACTTTTTCTAGAATAAAATTCAAAATATTTTAGATTCAAAAATACAACACTAATTAAATAATATTTCGCTTAATAATCGTTTTAATTCGTTATATATTTTATTTCCATTTCCTTTTTTGTTGTTTATGCTTGCGTAGGTATTCAGAATTACATAGATATCTAAAAAATTTAGATAAATCTATTAAGAACAATGCTCAAACTTAATTTAACTATCATGAAAAATTCATTTGTAAGTTTGTTCATAATTCTTACATATTTTCATTTCAATTTGGTTTTACTTTAATACTCGGGATATTTATTGGCTTATATATATTGGTAACACTAAACACTGTTTAAGGCTTGCAAATAATTTTATGTTTAACGCTGACATAGGACCTAAATTCAGTGTTTCTCAAACTGTGGGGCGCGCTCCTTTAGGGGGTGGGATAACCCTACAAGGGGGGCGCGAGCATATTAAAAAGTCGAAAACAAAAAACTATTTTAAAAAAATATTAATTTACTGAAATCAAACAAATAAAAAAATAAAATACACATTTACATTGATATAATACACTTATAAAGTTTCAATACTGTACAATGAATTTTATAACTAATTTAACAATACTACGTTAAGAACAAGTTTAACAATTATCAGTATCATATATATCCACATAGACTTGTAATATATAAAATTAAAAACAAAAATTACTACTCATCTTGATAATTTATACAGTACGTAAATAATCCCTTAAAAGCTGATAAAAAATTACGTGATTCGCTCCCCATTGAAACCGTTCAACACACGTAGATGAGCGTATCTTGTGTATTGGTGGGGGAGGGGAGTAATAAATAAGTAAATCCTTCTGAAATAAGTAAATCTCTCCAAACACTATCATGGTCATTTTATTGCATTCTAAGGCCTTCGGAATAATGTTATGCATAGCAGTGCGCACAGAAAAGATCGTACTTCGGAAAGACGTATATATACGTCCGGGGAATTAACACACTGGCTGAGCGAGACGTTTATATACGCCGGTGGCGCTTAAGAGGTTAAAATCGTATTGTAGGTTTAGCTTCAAAGTATAGTATTGTTGAATTCAATACATTGCTATGCAGGGGGCGCGATGAAAATAATGATTGAATATTGGGTAGCAAATTTTGAAAGTTTGAGAAGCACTGCCTAAATGTGTTCATGATAAAGACAAAATTTAGGTCCCACGTAACAGAAATACATGCATAAAGTATGCATTTTTTTCAACTATACTGCACAACAACTATACAACTTTTCAACTATACAACACAACATTTTAACAATTGATTCACCATGGTTGATTTCAATGAAAGGATCCATATTTAAATCATGTTATATGCTAACGAACATTAAATTTAATTGCTCCATTACAAGGATTCTAATCTTATGCTCATCCTCAAAATTCAGATGATCAATTTTTGAAAGACATCCACAAATGCGCTTACAAACATAAGAAAGCATTTCATTGTTTGTCTTCACCGGATCTTGTTAGGGGATTCAGATGTATCTGAATCAGTAATCGATTAATCGCTAAAAGATACGCTTGCTCAGCAAAAAGAGTGAAAGCTAAGGAATGATTATCGATAATCGCGTTTGCTCTTTCTGGTAAATGAAGGAATCATTTCAAGCTTCGCCAATTACGTATTGTACAGAGAACAAAACGGAAGAAACCATATTCTGCCATATCAGCTTTCTAATACACACAATTGCTTCAAAAAGGAACTGGGCGGTCATTAAAGTGTGGCTTTATTCGATAAAACTTAATGAAAGTAATGGAATTATTTTAAAATACGACCATATTTGCAATTACAGATTAGATATGTAGTATTTTGAAGAGTATTCTAAATTTTAATATATTTATACGAAGTTACACAAAGGGAAAGTAATGTTGAGAAAGATTTTCGTCATCTATTATAGTAAATCCGAAAAATGCATGAAAAACTTAAATTAGATAAATTTTTTTTAGAAAATTACATTTTAAAGTTGTAGAGTTATATGTAACGTTTTAAAGTCTTATACGCATTGTTAAGAATTACGGAATAGGACTAATATATTGAGTTTAAGACAAAATTCCAAAACAAACACGAGATGGGAATGAGTATTTTTATTTTAATGCTTGTGTGAAGGGGTATGTTAGAGGTATTTTTAGATATAATAATACTGTACACTGATTTATATTATCACAATTAAGAGACTTCAATTTCAGACATTTATAAAAATGTTATTATTTATTAATCTGTATTACATATATATATATATATATATGTATGTATGTATATCAGTGGTTCTCAAACTTTCACTACTGGCATCCCCCTTTTCAATCACAGTTTTTATCGTGCCCCCTTATACATTAATAATGTACTGAATGCAATAACAATGCACTTTGACGCTAAAGCTACAATACGATCATAATTATAAACCGTACAAATTAACAAGATAAGTATTAAATTTTGTATATCTTACTTTTAAGTAATATTTATATATATATATTGCTTTTTAGTTCGATACACTATAAAAACGTGTTTTTTAGTTTGTTTCAAAACTATAATTTATTTTATAGTTATTTTTACTATACACTATAAAAATCACAATTCCAGTGAATAATTTAATTAAGAGAAAATATACTTACCTACTTTCAAGGACTTTTAAATTTTTCTTAGAAAATTTGAGAAAAAATCCAATAAAACTAAAGAAAATGTTCCAAATAAATAATGCCCTTAACAAAGGACATAAATCACAGACACTTTTCGCTAACAACACAGGAACAATATTTTCCAGCTAAACTCAAATCAATTCAAACGTTTCGTGTCCCACGCTTTTCTGATATTTACTTTCGCTATATATATCTTGATTAATATGTATTATTTCAGTAGGTTCTTCAATTGCTTGATCAGTTTCAACTTCCTTTAATAGGGATCACCGATGTCCATTTTTTTTAATATTCTGCTTATTTACATTTATAAACCATAATAAGTCGCACAACACAGCAATCAAAACTTCAAAATTGTTCATGGGGAAAGTGTAGCATGTTCTAAAAAATAATTGTGTAAAACGTTTTTCATTATGCATTATATGTTTCAGAATACTCATGCTTATCCATATATCATAAAACTCTTTCACATGGAAAAAAGATATATCATACATATTTACAACTTCCCTAAAAAAAGACGGAGATAACCATACCAGTAAGTTCGAAGTTCAACTAAAGTAATATTTTAGGTTAAAAGAAACGTAATAAAAAATCTCTCATCGTTTGATATAGTTAAAAGAAAGTTAAAAAAAAAATCTCTCATCGTTCTCATATTGACCTCAAAGCAAACAAAATATTTGTTTAATTTGGTTATAGGATCAAAGATGGCTAATGAGCGTTTGAAGTGGAATCTTTTATTTTTGATGATCACCAGATGATAAAAATAAATTATATCAGTGTAAATGTGTATTTTTTATTATATCAGAAAGCATCTTGTTTTACTTCATTCCAAAAAATTAATTTAAATTATTTTTTAAACCTTTTATTTTCAATATGCTTGCCCCCTCCCTCGCAGGGATGCCGCGAGGGGGCAACAGTTTGAGAAACACTGATGTATATATATATGTAATAATTCCCTCTAATATCCTTTTCAGTAATTTTCATTCTCTAGTCTTGTCCTTCAGGATAACTGTTTAATTATTTTAACTAGCTACCTACCTAATGGGAACCTTTTGAATTACATCCATCTACCCACCCTCCCAGATAATGTGATTCTCCGGCTTAGAATAAATAACGAGATCTCTGAAAATTCCGCCTTGTTCTTTGTCAACCTTCAATATGTGTTACCTGCTGCAGCTTGGTTTGTGCTTTGTGTCTTCTTGTCTGTTTCTTGTTATTTTGGAACGCTATATGTTAAATGTTCATAACCGGATTTAATATTCCAATGGACTGCCTCGCCAATGCCATCAAACATAAAACTTCAACCACCTTAAATATAATAATCTTATTAAGAAATCCCTTCCAATGGCCACGTCTTCACATCCATACGCATATGCATATGATGGTGCGGTGCAAGTTAGCGGAACGAGAAGGCTAACAAAACAAACACATTTGTGGGGAAGATACCAAAATACACAGACTATACTAAACACTAACTAAACAAAACACTTAACACTCATACAACTTTGCATTTAAATGCTAACTTTCGCGCACGCCGTTGCCACTTTGACTTAGATATACATTCTATAGTTCCTTCGTCACGTAACTCGTTCTCGTTGTTCTTTTGTTTATCATTCTTGATGAGTGAATATCACACCGTTGATCGCCTCTTTCAGTCACGTATCATGTTACTCGGCATGCTGCCGTCTGATTAAAACTAGTATGAACTGCAGTAGCATAACGGAAAATTAAAGAGTTTTTTTTTCCAGGTATAAAAGTTTAAGTTGGCATTACTTTCCAAGATGGCGACCGATTTAACAGCTGTCAAGTGATTTATTCTCAGTTTGGTTTGGCGATTCATCAAAACGATCATCAAGCAAGGCGTAGATTCGTCGAATGAGCCCAAAACGAGATTGCCGTTGTTCCCGATTTTCCTAAGCGAATTTTGTTTAGCGATGAAGAGCACTTCTGGTTGAATGGCTACGTCAACAAACAAAACTGCCGCATTTGGAGTGAAGCTAACCCACAAGTGTATGTCGAAACACCGTTACTGACTGTTTGGTGCGCTTTATGGGCTGGTGGAATCCTTCTTCAAAAACGATGAAGGCCACAACGTTACAGTCAATGGTGATCAGTATAGAGCCATGATTACTAACTTTTTCATTCCTGAATTGAACAATCATGATGTCCAGGAGCTGTGGTTCCAACAAGACGGCGCAACATGTCACACAGCTCGTGCCACAATCGATTTATTGAAAGACACGTTTGGTGACCGCCTAATTTCACGTTTTGGACCTGTGAATTGGCCTCCAAGATCTTGTGATTTAACACCACTAAACTATTTTCTGTGGGACTATGTAAAATCATTGGTCTATGCGGATAAGCCACAAACGCTTGACCATTTGGAAGACAACATTCGCCGTGTTATTGCCGATATACGGCCACAAATGTTGGAAAAATTCATCGAAAGTTGGACGTACAGATTGGACTACATCCGAGCCAGCCGTGGCAGTCATATGCCAGAAATCATATTTAAAATGTAATGCCACAAGATTATCTTTCGAATAAAAAAAATTCATATCAATCGAATAATACATCGTTGTTTTATTGCAATTTAAAGTTCTATACCTCTCAAAAAACACCCTTTATTAGGGGCCCCTGCAAAGTCAGATTTAGAGCCCCAAGCTGATTCTTACAAATGAATGCAGAACCATAACATAACATAAGCTGTGAAGCTCTCCCCGCACAATGGGGGTTGCGGGGGTGTACGTTACGCCACTGGTAAACTAATTGCTATTCTTCCCATATATACACTGGCCTCAAAAAGTTAAAGTACAACCGGGTTTTTGTGTCTAATTTGCAAATTAATGAATGTAGAAACAAAAAATTTGGAGGATATGTGCATTAAATAGTTTTTTATTGAATGCGTCATAGAAATTTGTATAAGTGTATTGCAAAAACGAATTATAACAAAAAAAGCAATCTCTGCGGAAAAGTCCATTCTTGGAGAAAACAGCACATCACAGTGTTATGTGGTAAAATGGCATAAAACAATACAAAAATGGGTTCTAATAAGGAATGTGTCCACCCCTAACTTGAATGCATTGGCGGCATCGATTTCCCATGCTGTTTATTAAGTTGTCGGACACCGGAATAGGAAGCGAAGACCAGACACAGAGTAAGCCTTGTTTCAGCTCATGTAACGACCTTGGAGGAGGATTTAAAGCAACAACCTCTCTGCCAAGATAGTCCCAAAGATGTTCTATCGGATTCAGGTCTGGAGATCGAGCTGGCCATTCCATTCGTTCCAAACCGTGATCCTCCAGATACTCCTCAACAATCCGAGCTCGGTGAGGTCGTGCATTATCATCCATCAGAATGAAGTCGTTACCAATAGCAGCAGCATATGGACGGACATATGGATCAAGGATCTCATCCCGATATCTAAGACCAGTTACGGTTCCTCCATGGAACACATGCAGGTCAGTGTGGCCACCGAGCGAGATCCCTGCCCAAACCAGGATTCCACCACCTCTATAACTGTGTCTTTCAACAGTGTTGGATTGATGGTATCTAGTGCGCTGTTCCCTCCAGATCAGTAGACGCCCTGAATCACTCTCCATTGTAAATCTGGACTCGTCTGTGAACAGCACAGAAGCCCATTGTTGCTGCGTCCAAGAAACATGTTCTCTTGCCCAGCATAAGCGGTTTCTTCGCTGTCGTCCGTTGAGGGGAACGCACACAACTGGTCTTCTTGCATACAGACCTGCATTGTGAAGACGATTTCGCACCGTAGTAGCGGAGATTCTTCTTCCTGATGCTTGAAAGTGGTCTGCAACGAGCTGCGGCACAGTAGTGGTTCTTCTCCTTCGTGCCGAAAGAGCTAGAAAACGGTCTTCTGCAGGTGTTGTAGCTCGTGGTTGGCCTGGAACAGGTCTTCTGGACACAGAATCTTCGGATTGGTATTGATCCCAAAGTCGCTGAACAACACTACGAGACACATTGAGACGTCTAGCAGCATCAGCCTGCGACAATCCCATTTCCATCATTCCAACTGCCCGCCACCTTAACGAATTGGGTAAACGACGTCTCTGAGACATTTTCTAAACTCGCTTGACTATTGTCACCGAAACTGCCAACAACTGTTGAAAATCAACACAACTTACACACAAAAGTACGAAAGCTTGATATTTGCATATTTTTCTCTCACTCATAAATATACGTTCTTTCCTATAAAATAACAGTGGTAGCAATCGTTTTTGCATTAATGTTTTTAAAGTTCGTTATTATCATTCATGTAAACTATGCATTTTATTGTTACTGCCATTTTTTTATGGTGAGCTTCGAAAAACATGTTGTACCTTAACTTTTTGAGGCCAGTGTATAATACATTCTGGAACTTTGTAACAAGACAATAACCGAATAGAAATATGAATTTATTTACGTATTGTAAACATTGGGAGAGTGGCTATTGTAGAAAACTTATTCAATTCCTACTATTAGTTCTCTCTCATATATATATATATATAATCCAATATAAAATATTTTTTTCAATATATAATCATATAAATACACATATATATAAATTTATACATATATATATACATATACACAAATACATAAACAAAAATATAAAAATAAACATAGTTATATATCTAAGATAACTAAAAGTAGGAAGGAGGCACATAGTATAAAGACAAATTCCTGGCCTTAGGAACCAGGATTGCAGGTTTAAACAAGTTTTGCGGCACCAACCTTCACCTGTAATTTGTCATACTATGTACCAAGAGGAAAGGAAAGAGTTATATATGTAGAATTTAAATATTAAAAAATCATTAAACTAAATAACATAGGAACATAAACATAACCTACTAAATCGGAGTTAAAACGAAGGCCAAGAGTGCAGTAACGTGTTCCCACCAAATAGGGAGAGCAGAACCGCATAAAGTTAATTGCGAAACGATATAAGAAACGATTAATTGCGATACGATATACGATAAGAAATATATATATATATATATACTTTTAATATACTTTTAAATATATATACTTTTAAATCATAAAAATAAAAATCATAAAATTAGCGTAAAATATAAAAGAAACTCAAAAATATATATTAAAATTTTTTTTAAAATAAGCATGTGGCGCCATCTATTTAATAATTGTAGGATAAATTAGATATTGTCAAAATTTTAAAAAACATTACAAAACATAATAACAGTAAATAATTACAGTAATACAAATTGTATCATAAAAAAACCATTATAAATATAATTACAAAGAAAGTTAGCAGGGTATCCATGTTCAATACAGTGATTAAAAAAATTTTAATATTTAAAAAAATATTAGCTTTATTGCTAACTAATACATTATTGCGATAAATATAGTTAAAAATAATATTTCTATACATAGATATTGATAAATTAGAATTCCAGTAAGGCACTTTGATGATATTAAAATTAAAGGCATCTCTTTTATCATAAATATTACTATGTAGTTTCAAATCCTTAATATACAGTGATACATCTATGTAATTTGTTTTGATTGGATTATTATTAATTTTAACTAAGTTTAAGTAGGACGGATAAAAATTAATAATAGGATTTAAATTATCATTTTTACCAAAAATAATTAAATCATCAATATATCTAAAAATGTAGTAGTCATTATTAATAACATAATTATATTCATAAAAATGTAAATAAAGATTAGCCAAACTATTACTAGCTGAACCCCCTTGTGGGAGTCCTTTCTCTTGTTTATATAAAGAACCATTAAAATTGATGTAATTTTCTTTTAAGACAAAATCTATGAGAGTTTTAAATTTGTTAAAATTAATATTAAGGTTATACATACTGTGGTTTTCTAAAATTACTTTAATAATATCATATAAATCAATGGAATTGAAAAGATCTTCAAAGTCATAACTATGAACTGAATAAATATTTCTATTAAACAAATCTATAATCTCTTTATTATTTTTAATTATAGCTTTATTACATTGCTGATTAATAAAGTTTTGTATAATATTATGAAGTAATTTGCCTGCAGTAGTAATATATGTTCTAAAACCATTTGTCACAGTTCTAAATTTAACCGGACTTTTATGGAATTTTGGAGTTAAAAAATATATGGATACTTAATTTTAGGAATACAATAACCTAATTTTTTATAAATAGCAATAATACGATTACTAATTTCATTATGTGACAAATCTAATTTTTTAAAAGAACTATTATTAAGAAAGTGATCATAAAGAGTATTATAATAAAAATACTTACAAATCACAGCATAGTTACCAGGTACTTTATCAATGTAAACTATGATAAAATTCTTTTGTAATTCATAAATTTTCTGTTTTATATCTTTAAAAGTAGTTTCATATTGAGAATGGTAGCTAAAATTCATAAGGTCTTTTAAAATATTGTACTTATACTCATCAAATGCCTCAATAGGTAGTCCAAATTTAATTGCAGATTTTGTAATAAAATTATCTATATCTTTAATAATTTGTTTTTTAACAGTATTGTTGTTATTAGAAACATTTCATCTTAAATTAGTGCCTTTACTCATTATATCTTTTAAAATATTATCATTGATTATGTCTAAGTTGCCAGTAACTACATGTTTATGATGACCATCAATAAAATCATTATAGTTTTTACATATACAATCTTCTATATTAATAGAGGGCGAGCTATTGTTGTAATTAAAGATAAATCTGCCCATCGTTTTGTTATATTTAAAAGCTTTCTTTACAACCACCTTTCTAACCGGAAAAAGTGACAAATGTCTATTAAATACACTAGAAAAATTAATTTCGTCAAAAGTTTTATTCATGAATAATAAAGTGCAGTACTCTGTAATAGGTTCATTAATTTTCTCAACATTAATATTGAATTTATTAACTAGATAGTTAAGAATGTCTTTAAGAATGTGTACTGCATGACAAACCTTTAAGGAATCATTATTTAAGGATTCATATAACAATGCAATTTCATGTTTATTAAGACCAAACATGAAGTATTTGATCTTCTTGATATTAAAATTTTTTTTCAAAATCATCAATAAGAACTCTAATATTGTCATTTAATGAATTTTTATCTCTATTTTTCTTTTTAGTTCTATTACTTCTAGATTTTCTTTTAGAAGTATTGTTTAATTTATTGGCATTATAAAAGAATTCTTTATTATTATTCTGTAACATTATTTGCAAAGTATTTTTAGCAAAATACAAAACATTAAGGCCATATGGATAGATTGTATTAAAACTCCTATAATAAAGTGATTTTCCCACCATAATCTGTGCTTAGTAAATGGAGAAATTTTAATGATAGACAGTTCAACATTTTTGAAATCATGCACATGAAAGTGTCTAAGTTCGATTTTATTAGAATTATTGGAATTATTAAAGAATTTAACATCATGTCTATGCTGATTAATCCTTAAGTTAATAGTATTGGAGGTCTGTCCAATATATTTATAATGGCATACTTTACAGTTTAAAAGATAAATACAATTAGACCACCCTCGTATATATATATATATATATAACTTATCAGATATATATACCCTGTATAAGATATATATATATATATATATATATCGTGTATAAGATATATATATATATATATATATATATATATATATATATATATATATATATATATATATACACGAGGGTGGTCTGAGAAGTTTCCGACCTAACAAAAAACAAGACATGTTTTCTGAATTTTTTTTTTATTTTTCAACATAATCTCGTCGTTAATCTACACACTTTTCGCAACGATGCTCCCATCTCTGTAACCCGTCCAAATAATACTCAACATTTTTCTCTGTAAAATCATTGTTCACGAAGGTGATTGCCTCTCCATTTGATGAAAATCTCTGTCCTCCGAGCGCAGTTTTTAGATGAGGGGACAAAAAGAAGTTACTTGGGGCTAAATCTGGTGAGTAAGATGGATGGTCAAGCAGTTCAATCCATAATTCGTGGACTTTCGCCATGACAACCACTGAAGTGTGAAACGGTGTGTGTTGTCTTGGTGAAACAGGATTTTCTTTTTCTGCAAATGCGGCCGTTTTTCCGCAAGTTCTGCCTTCAGCTTCTCAAGTAATGATTCGTAGTATGCTCCTGTGATGGTTTTTCTCTTTCGAAAATAATCGATTGAAATAACTCCATGACTATCCCATAAAAATGTCGCCATTACTTTCCCAGCCGAAAAAAACGGTTTTTGCTTTTTTTGGAGCCGGTTCCCCCTTTGCAGTCCAGTGTTTGGACTGTATTTTTGTTTTGGGCGTATAAAGGTGTGTCCAAGTTTCCTCCATAGTAATTAATCGGATCCAAAACTCGGATTTATTGCGCCTAAACTGCGCCAACAGAGCTTTGGAAATGTCCATTCGAACACGCTTTTGGTCTAACGTAACGTGAGAAAACGCGGCACCCAACGCGCGGACAGCTTTTTTATGCCTAAATGTTGATTTAATATGTGACAAACACGTTCTTTTGACATGTTCATAATCTTTGCTCTCTCACTTTAATTCGGTGGTCGTCTAGCACCATTTGGTGAACTTTGGCGATGTTTCCATCGGTAGTCGTAGTATTTGGACGTCCCGAACGTTCATCGTCTCCCAAGCTCTTACGGCCACATTTAAACTCAGCTACCCAAAATTTCACTGTGGTAAATGATGGTGCAAAGCCCCCATACACAGAATCCATCTCATCTTTGATTTGCGTAGGCGTATTCCCTTTCAGAAACAAATAATTATTAACAGATCTATACTCGATTTTGTCCATTTTCACAAAAACACTCACATCAACTCACTCAAACGACTGTTACATAACAACCGCGAGTCCAAAATGGCTGAAACTTTGGTAACTGTCAACAGATGAACAACGAAATTCACTAGCTTTTATTGACAAGTGCTGCCATCTTCACGTTGAGGTCGGAAACTTTTCAGACCACCCTCGTATATATATATATATATATATATTAACATTATGTGTCATCCACTACAAGTTTTAAAAAATGTATTTATACTTGAATGGATGAATAGTAAGTATTTTATTAGCGATTGAAAATTTGAACAAGATATATATATATATATTGTTTAAATTTTCAATCGCGTTAATAAAATACTTTCTATATATTCATCCATTCTAGTACAAATATAATAATAATGTTTGTTATATTTGTTGACCAAAAAATGTACCCAAAACATCCTTAACGTATTGACATGAAAATATAGAGAATAAGGAAAATATAATTGTCGAAGTGATAAAAAAAATTACAAAATAGTAACAAATAATGCTACGAAATCTTCTTTGGTACTTAATATGTTAGTAATTAAACATTTTCAATTGTATATAAATCAAAAATGCTATTAAATAGAAATCAATAATTTTATTAATAAAAATAGAAAATGTCATCAAATTAAAATGATCTTAAAGCTCGCAATATCAGAATATCTAATCATTTTCTTAAATTTTCTCCAGGTTTAGTAAATGAAAGTTCTATTCCTGAGATGTAGTGAGTTTATAAGTCTAATTTCAGTCAAACAGCTTTGAGAAATTTTGCTAAGCCCTTTTTTGAACAAAAGACTGAGTGAATTATATCCTCGTTCTGACTGCAGATAGGAAGCGGTGTTCTATATTTAGAAGAAATAAATTGTGGAATTTTCACCAGAGAAAGGTGGATGACCGTTAGGTACCAGAATGCAAAGTCACCAGACACCATTATTTCCTCATCAGTGTAATTTTCTTAATAAATGAAACATACGCCCATTTTCCCGTTTAAATTAATTCGCATTGTTCTGTATATTAGCATTTTGAAGTAGAGAATAGTTAATATAGTTTGGAGGCAAATACAGATTTAAAATGGCTTGTGATTTTCCTCTCGATATATTCTATCATTTATCTTTACTTTCCATTGCAACAATATTACACATCTGGTATTTCTTCTGATAAATCCAGAAATAAATGTTAATTGTAATTATTACAACTATCATCAAACGTACTACAACTTAGTGTGTGTGTGTGTGTTACTTTTGAATTAGTAATTAATACTAAGATTTATTTATTTATTTTCACCATTTCTTGCTGATTGTTATTCATATTAAATTTTAAAATATTTTAAAAAAGCACATTTTGCATTATCTTTTTCTATTCCTACCATTATACATATAGCTCACACTCTCTATATATTTATTTATCTTGGTGGAATTTTCAATCTTTAATAAAATACAATTTAAAGCGCTCAATCGAGCTGAAACTTTATATACGTGATTATTTTGGATGACAATACAATAATTTAATTATAACTAATAAAAATTAATTGATTAAAACTAATTATTCAAAGAATTAGAAATACAGCTACGTTGGTATCATTTTTGGCGACTTAGCGACAATTTTGGCGACTTGTATCATAACTTGAAAAGGTTTTTATCTCAAATTTTAAAGTGCTCATTTGAGCTGAAATTTTCTATACACTATTGTTTTGGTTAAAAAAATATGATAATTTTATTATAATAAATTAAAATTAATGTAGGAATTCACCTAAAAAAATTTTATATTACCTGTTATTGCATTAAATTTATTTATTTTACAAATGATACACACTACAAATAGCACCCAGGCCACTAGTGCATGTGCTCTCCGATATTTTTCGACAACACAATTAAAAACCTTTAAGTGCAGTGCCTACGTCCAAATGTTCAGTTATCATAGGCTGACCAAAGTCACAGTGAGTAGTCAGGTAAGAAGGTGATACCAACTCTGTAGAGATGGAACCTCGTGTAGTCATGCTCTTTCAAAAGTCTAAAACGAGCTACAGCAGGTTTTTCTAAGATCCTCTGGAACCTAGGGCGGGTTTTCGTTTAAAATTGTCCACCTCTTGCCTTTCGACATCTCCACTGCTTCCATTTTAAAATTATGCTTGAATGTCATATTAGTAAAAAGCTTTATAAATTAAAAGTTGAAATTCTTGTAGTTTTTTTAGATCACAAGGGTATCTCTTAGCAAAAAAGTAGGCATGCTCATTCCCAGCAATTTCACAATGTGCCGTTACCCAATAAAAAGAAGTTATTACATCGATATTTTTTTTTTCTTTTTTGATGTGTATCATCTTTTCTCTCGGTTGCTGAATATTTGTTGGGAGTGATTTCGTGAAAAGGGACGGATGTGTGTAACAGGATGTGACGTAAGCGCGCGCTACTTGATTTGACCAATGAGAGTGCGCGGCTGTGTCTGCATGGGGGTCCAACTCTAGTAGCCATCAAGCACTCGAGCACTTGATTCCAAATCCGTTAGTCATGATATTGGGGGGCATAAGTGAGGGAGAATGCTTATTTGAAAATGGACAAGCAATGATTTCGGTGGTTGTATACATTTCTTCGAATCAAACGGTTAAAAAAAAATTAAAGATTTCCTGCATTTTGTACTTTTACCATATAACGAAGGTGGTTCTGCTCTTTTTAAAAAATTATCACTCGCTTCCCCTGGTTTTGAGTGGTTATTTTAACTTTAGCTTCAGTTTGCCAAAAGCTGAGCCACCCATAGCTTTTATGAATGATGAACTCAAGCTCGAAATGAACACAAATTAGAATGTTTCGACTCTTAACAAGTGGTACTGTTATTGACGCTGTTTTTCAATGATTTTTAAGTACTTTGAAATCACAAGTATATGTGTCATATTTTAGTTATCATAAGTCTATTGTCTCCGCTCTCCCCCAAATTGAACAAAAATAATTATTTTTGATAAAATACTGCATTTTTTTACTCCTTTGTTATATAATTAAATACAATTTTCATTAAAGATATAATTATTCGATAGAAAATTATTTCCAATCATACCCGATTCATATTTTTTTTCAGGAAAAAAGTTAATATTTACCACGATAACATGTCAGATGTTATACATCATATGCGACTACTGTAAGGCTCGTTTCTTGTGTGTGTGTGTGTGTGTGTGTGTGTGTGTGTGTGTGTGTGTGTGTGTGTGTGTGTGTGTTTTTTTTTTTTTGTGTGTGTTGTGTGTGTGTGTGTGTGTGTGTTTTATTATATATACGTGCGTCCTTTAAGGATATGTTCGTGAAAGAGGGAATTTCTGCGACAAAACCTCAAACTTTTCTCTCCTTTGAGTTACTTTAAACCTTGTATACATTTTCGTGATCTTTAGAATAAAATTATGTAAGCTATCATTAAGAATAAAAAACTTAGCTAGAAAATTATCATAAAAAAATCTTGGTTGAAGATATTTTCAATAAACAGACTATTAAAAACTTTTTTTTGCAATAATGTACTTTTTTTTAACTAATTTTCTTATTCATTAAAGACAAATTCGGAATTTTCCACGTTTTATTAAAATTTATCTAAATTTATATATTTGATTTCAAATGGAATTGTGCTCCAAAACAGATTGCTGCTTTAGAATAAAGCTTCCAAAACGATTCATGAATGAAATCATAGAACAAAAAGTTAAGAATTATAAACGCCTTTAACTCATTTGCCTTCTGAAGGGAAATGATTGTAAAAAAATATTATTTAATTAACTGTCTCATCTTGATATAAATTGGTATTTATATACACAAATCATAAACAATAATATTTGAACCCTAACTATTAAGCATCAGCATATCAAACAGAAACAATAAACTTCAATATTTTAAAATGATAAATAAAATGGTTTTCAGCTACAATTCGATTTATTACCCATTCATCTGTACTACATTTTATTATACTTAAGTTGTGAGTAGTTTAAACTTACTAAGGACTTAGAAAATATCAAAATCCTTCATGAACATCACTGTAGGCTTTAGAACTTCTTCGCTTTTATTTTATTATACTATATTTATATATATTGCAGCTCTTCATAAAACTATAATTACATGTAGGAAAACAAAAAGCAAAATGTTAAACATTTCTTGCACTGACTTCATAGAGCAAATTTCAGATAAATTGCTACTTGAAAATAAGTAGAAATGAAAGTAATAGTGAGTGGCATTTTCTGGAAACTGGTTTTAAAAATTCAAAAAACAGAAAATTCTCCCTAAAATTATTTTTATGTAAACCATTATTTATTACTCAAGTAGAAGTAATCTTTTTAAATATCTCTCTCTTCCTTTCTTTTGTTTTACTAAAACAAATCTCTTTTGATTCTAATAGAGATAGTTTTTCACAAATACATTTGTCTCAAATCGGGCTCATATCCTCTTAACTTCAAACATTTACAGAAAAAGAATCTCTATTAAGTACCTTGTAAATTCTATGAATCAAAGCTTATGGAACCGAAATTCTTCTTCATTTTAAGACATTTAATGCCCTAAAAATATAAAACTTTAATTTTTGAAAAGTAAATTGACTTGCTGGAAATTAATTTGCTTTTTTAAGGGAACACATATTATTTAATTAAACACGCAATCAGTTTAGCAAATTCGAGTGGGAATACCATCTCAGATGCCTCACACTAATGATTGTTTAAAAATACAACGTTTATTCACTTTGTTCAATCTCTTTGATTCGGAAAGAAATAATCAACGGTTGTTTTCAGTTAAATATCCCGAAGTCGATAAAAATGTTAGAAAAGTACATTTAATATGCATGACTGAATAAGAGAACTTCAAAAGTATCAGATCATTAAAATAACGCTTATATCTTTTCGTTTAAGGTATTCGACTACGTTCGGAAGCGGGATTTTGCTGAAACGTATAAATGGATAATATTTATGATATTTAGTGTCACTTAGATTGGAAAATGTACATAAAATTGTTTTAAGAATAGTATTATAATAAAAAATGATTTAAGTATAATATTTTGACCAGAACATTTTGAAAAAAGGTTATTCTAAGTTAATTTTTACCGAAATATGGTATTTAAATAATTTTTTTTGTCAAAATGTCCTTAAAACAGTTTTATACATGTATTCTAATCTAAAGGAAACTAAATATGATGATGAAAATTATCCATTTATGTGCTTTTTTAAAATCACTGTTCTGAACGTAGTCGGATACCTTAATAACCAACCTTTTAATTAATGACGTTTCGATTACTTAATCTTTGCAAGGATGAAGTATTATAGGATGAATAACAAAACCCAAAATAATTTGAACGCTAGAATGTAGTATTAACGAAGGGAATGTATTTTTTTCAAAGCAGTTCTAACAGCCTAGCTTCTTTTTCAAACTCATAATTGATTTTGCATTATAACCTTCAATCCTATAAAATACTCTTCAGATTACTTTTATAAATAGTGTATATTAAATTATCTTTATGGAATATATAGCAAAGGAAATAAATATATCTTAGAAAGTATGTAAAGTTCACTCACACACAGGGTGATAATAATTAAAGTTCCACTTTTAAAATATGTAAAAAAAGAGCCACTGGTCAGAATGACTTTAAATCTGAACTCTATGTGCTTGAAGAGGAGGGAAACAGTACAGCATAAGATATAAAATTCATTGGCAGGCAGTCTTTTTGTTTGTTTTTATGCGGCTTTTGGCCCAAGGATAAGTGAAAACCGTCTTTCTGTTGTACCACACAATGCAGTGTGGTTCGATCTTCCGTGCTGTAGACGAGCTTTTCACTAAAAGTACAACTGTTGAATGACTTGTAAGTCATGTTCTCTGTCAGAAAATCGAAACGACCAGGCACATTGAACAGTACGGTAGGTTTTATGTGCAAATTGTGTCAGAGCCATCTTAATTCGATTCAAAATCTCGAATCCATTTTCGGCAGCCGAATCCGCTTTCGTTATGCCGCTTACACCTCTATCTATTGATACATTTTGGAACTTTTTTCCTCTTGCCACACCGTTTCTCTCCTATTCAAGTCTATTCAGTTCAAGTTAAAGTCATTTTGCCAAGTGGTCCTTTTTTACGGCATTTTATATAAATGTGAAACTTTAACCTTATATTTGATATCACTCTTTAATTTTGAAAAAAAAAAGTACTTTTTCAGAATTTTTTCACACTAAATATAAAATGTAATGTTTTAGTTATGGTAATAAAATTAGATAATGTAACAATATTTAGAAACCCAAACATTACTGATAAGAACACAAATTATTTTTTAGAAGTTTTTAGTTTAGCATATATTTATAAATTTTTATCATAGATAGTTGATACACAAACATATTATCTTTAGCTAGTGATAATCCAATTTATCAAAAATGCACTGAAGCAAAAACATGATCCCTCGCAAAACAGCGCTTGAGATGCAATATTTCAAGCTACTTCACCTTGTAGGAAGTATATAGTTACAAGAATTCTACCTTTGAGAGAAAAGGAAAACTTATTTAAGAATGAATTTTGGGGCTGTCATGATCACATCTGTATGGCTTATTGAACAGCCAATCTAAAATTGAAGATGATAATAATGTACCAAGACACGAGAATATTTGAATATGTACTGTAACATTAAGTTCATCGAGTATACATCTGCAGAGAGAGCGGTTTTTCTTTAAAAGTATTTAAAAATATCCTCTTTTCATAGTAATTTTATTCTACAACAAAAATATTTTAATATCTGTATTTTCTTCGATTAAAATATAATTGATACTTTATTCAAAATTTTTAAGCTTTATTTAATCTTTTGTTTCCAATTATTACACATACGCTTCTTATGCTAACAATGATTATTTAAATGATTTGATTTCTTTTGTTAATGGTCACAAAAAAAAACATTACATTCTCCGCATATAGCTCTATTTGCTGTTAATTATATTTTTAATTCTTTTAAAAAATATATTTTTTGCCATTATAGTAGAAGAACCATCAGAAATAAAGATATTCATATGTATTCTATGTAACTCAAATGTTGTTCAGTAAAACAGTTAACAACGAATTTTTTTCGCTTAGTTTTCATTTTATTTAGTTCATGACAATGAAATGTCAAACATTATTTTTACTTAACAAATTATACAAAAATAATTAGTTTTCATACTATGACATATTAATCAGCCATTTTTCTTATTCCAGGAATTCCCCGGTAATAATGACGGAGACTCTCCTGTCGTTAACATATTCCCTGAGGCAATTAGCGCCCGATATTTCCGTATTATACCATTAGACTATCAAAAGAAAGCAGGATTAAGACTGGAAATGCTTGGATGCTACCATCCTTATTGTACGTTTTTCTGAGTTCTTCATATTGTTTTTATAGAATTTTATATTTTTTAAAGTCAGTTTGATATTATTACTATTGATTTGCATTTGAAGGCATAAATTTTTATCTTAGACTCAATGTATATAAGTTCTCGAAAATTCACGACACACCTTCGAATTTTCAACTGTTGCTTTTCTTCTATTAGAAACAAATGATCACAAATTTTTGTTAATTCTTTTGGATTTTTGCGTTTTCTAAATTGATTTATTCATTAAATGATCTGTATTATTACATATCTCCGACATGTATGTATCGTTCATTTTCTCCTAGCAAAGTAGAAGTTAACGAGTCTGTTACAACTTTATTCCCCAACAGGGAATTTTTGAAGTGTTTTTCCCTTCGTCTGCTAGTAGAGAAAGAAAAGTCTGGTTCTCTTCCGGATTTTGAGCCATGAATACTTTCAATTCTAAGAGTGTTGTTGTTCATGTAAAATGCATATGTGAAACGAAAAATCGCTTGAATTCATTGCCTTGCATAACAGCATTCTGAAATTCATCATATTCTCAATTTCAAATCGATTTTATTCGCTGCATAATGTGAATAATTTTAAAATTCTTGAAAAATACTTAGTTTTTCGAATTGCTCTCTCCAGCATATTGAATTGAAATTCTGCTAATTAGAAAATAGCTATAATTACCTATTTTTTTTTAAATATAATATAGAATGATAGCATAAAAATTTTAATAAATTCTAAAAAAGATCATATAAATATAAAAAGATACAATGATAACAAGATCACTTTAGATGGGATAAATAATTAATCTATAAATTTTAAAATCATTCTTTATTCGAATGGATTGATTTAAGCTACCTAATCCAATTGAACACAGTTGAACTTGAGTTTTAATTCATCCATTTCGTAATTTTTATTATGAGTTAATAATACAGTACAAAATAATCCGAACAATATCGGACCCCTGTTCGGATTACGTGATTGTTCGGATTAGCCGGAGTAACAGCGAAATCACTATTTGAACCGGGAGTAATTTGTCTATGTATTTTGTCGTAATGTGAGCGTACGCGTCCGCTTTTCTGCCGCGTGGACTGTCGTGTGTCCTCCCTCCACCACTCCTAACTTAGTGTGTTGACTGCGTGTGCGTGTGCCCGTACTGTTTCAGTCGTTCCGCGCTTGTTCTATACACGTCTGCTTTTGTCTCTGTGTTAATAACAGTGTTAAGTGTGATATTCTACGGTGAAAACAGTTTGTTGTGTGTTTTGGACATTTGTCTGTGATACAGTGTACGTAAACAGATGGTTATGGCGAGTAAGCGTAAACACTCAACACTTACTCTTAAAGACAAACTAGAGGTTCGTTTAGATAAAGGTGAAATTTGACAAAAAATTGGCTACAGAGTTTAACGTTGGCAAAGCATCAGTTGGAGACATCAATGAATGGATGGAAGAAGACGGGGAAACAGCCGAATTTCTGACTGATGACGACATAGCTGCGGCAGTGACTCAAGAGCTAATGGAGGAGGAGGGAAGTGACGACGAGACGCAATGCAATAAGAAGGACGTGGTGCCACATGCAGACGCGCAGCTGCCCTTGACCTTGCCCTGCGCTACTTAGAGCAACAGCCCGACACTACACCAGCTGATGTGTTATTTATGAGGCGCTGGCGAAATTAATCATCGAAAAACAGTCTTCGTTGCGTCAGAAAAAAAAAAAAATAACTGAATTAATGTTATAAGGCGCTCGTTCACTACATTATCAGTACTGTACTGTACTGTACATATTTTATGTTTAATCTTATGTTGTACAATTTTTCATACTAAACATTAGTGTTCTGTTCTGTGGTTTATTCCATTTTAAAATTTGTACCATAACTTGATGTACAGTGCGTGAATATTAAATAAAGAACTGTTTTGAATTAAGGTTTACACTGTTTTATATTGAAATATTCACCGATATTTTCGTCCTTAAAATTATAAAAAATTTTCCGCGGAGCCGTTCGGATTAACCGGATGTTCGGATTAGCCGTGTTCGGATTAGCGGGACTGTACTGTATTGTCAAAATAATTAGTATTCATAAATTTCAAAAATGTCATAGATCATGGAAGCCCAGTGGCTGAGTGGTAGTGTATCGCACTTCCACGGAACAAGTCCGGGGGTTCAAATTCTAGACTGAGGAGGTCAACTCAGCCTTCAGTAGGTCGATAATTGAGTACCAAGCTTGCTCGAGAACTGAAGACTGGGAGTTTCGCGTCAGATTGACCACTTGACCGAAATATCTGCGCATGCGCCCCAGCGCCTAAGGTCACGTAAACTGACATAGGCACAGTCGGCCTTGACCCTCATGAACTATTGCTCCACTGAGTTCAACTCATTGATCACGAGATCCTAAGCAGATCGAATGAAGTTATTTTAATAAATGTCTAAAGTTTTTGAATGAGCATTGAAAATTAAAAATTAGCAAGAAAACTAGAAGTATACATTTCTAAAAAAAAGAACGGATTAACTTAATTAGAAAACGAATGCGAATGACAGAAAGAATTTGTTTTCAGTAAAAATACCAGAATTTAGAAATCTGTACCCTTACGATTTTCTGAGCTTTCGAGAAAGTTTATTTTGGTGCCATTAACGTAACAACGCTGATAAATGACCTGCTTCATATCCTGCGGTCGCCCACAGGGTTTGGACACAAATCACTGGATTGAAGATTAAATCTAGACGTGTAATCACCAGAATTATTTTGTCCAGTGGAGTAAATGCCTATCACAAAATTGTTATGTTATTCTCTAGCATTGAATCAATATGATTCAGCTTTCCACAAGGATAAAAAGAAATTCGCAATTAATAGCAAGTAATAAAATAAATGATTAAGGTATAAGTGTCAAGAAGCACAAAAAATATCAAATGACAAACCGTATTTATTTGAATTCAAGCTGCACTAGTTTCTTAGCCTCCCACCAAATTCTCTATACGTTTTTGTGAAAAGATAAAAAAAATAGTGTAAAAAGGATTATCGATGTCTGAGGAGAATAATTAATTTATTTTAGCAGTTTTAAAAACTTTTAAATACATACATGAAAACCTGTAATAGAGCTGTAACCGTCGGTATCATGATGGTCAATTTCCCCCAACCGATGAATTTTTCAGCCTTCAATTTTAAAGCTGCGCCTATTTTAATACCTGTGGCCCGCGGGCCGCATCTGGTCCATCGGACCTTTCTGAGTGGCCCAGTCTTGCTCCGTTTCACTAAAAAATTCAATTATTTAAAAACAAAGTATTAAAAATTTCGCGAGAAATTCTATCAATCAAGCAATCCCGTGTATCAATTTCGCTATCGATGTGGTGCTGATAGAAATTGCGGGATAACTTTTTTCTTTTGTAATTGTAGCGGTTAGTGTTAACAAATAACAGTAGAATAGCGACTATTTTATGGGTGAAACTATTTTTTAATTAACCCTCATGCCTTCCAAGCGAAAAATATCTAAAGAATATTTGTTATTTCAAGACGATTGGGATCTTTTGTCTGTTTCGTCGATTAAACAAACATGGATCAACAACTTATTTGTCATAAAAATACTATATTTAAAAAATATAATTTTGATCGTCACTATACCACTAAACATTAATCTTTCAATACCCCCTTTTTTTTGTCAGCAATAAAATATTCGGGAGTGGTGGACTTGGGATCATTGATGAAAGGAAATCGAAATTACCCTATAACAAGGTAAAAAAATGCAGTAACCCCCTTTTTTTCTGTGAGTTGAGTTTTTGGAGTTTAATATAGTTTTAAAATGAGATCCGAAACTTGTGAATACTTTGATCATCTGCATTTTAAATGTCTTTATTCTGCATTTTAAATGATTTGTTCTTATTGTGTCCACCCTCCCCGTTAATCCTCATGTGGCGGCCCGAAAAAAATAGTTGTCATATGTATGCGGCCCGCGTGAAATAATTATTACATGTTTGTGGCCCGGCTGAAAAAAAGGTTGAGTACCGCTGCCCTAAACACTGCGGGGGGGGATAGTGCGGCAAAGTTTCAAATAATACGGTATTTATAAATTCATTTCTTAGAAATTTGAAATTGTCCGGGAATTGTTGGTGGAATGTCTTATTTTTAAATAGTTAACTTTAAAAAATTTCTGAAAGGTTACTTGAATTTTAAATTTAATTTTTGAAGTCGATAAAAATTACGTCAAAGGCCGTTGTAGCTACAAAAACATAACACCAATAAGCAATATTTGCGAAATTCTTTTTTCTGAAAAATCTGTTGAAAAGAGATCCTTAACCACAATTTTTTTTTAACTTAAATAATCCTAATTTTGGAGTATTGAAGTTATGTTTATTAATAAATCTTCTAATTTAATAATATTTTGAATGTAAATTATGCGTTAGATATTCAAACGAATCTTTCGAAATATCTTGCTTAACATTTAATAATTTTTGCTGTTGAAAACTCTCATTATTTTAGGTACTTCACGGTAAAGTATTTTCAATTACACTCAAAAATGAAATTAACTTACACGCTTACAAACTGATTAAAACCTTTAAAAAATTAATTAGTATTTTTTCAGGTTAAATTTCCATTTTTTCTGTTCTTTATCCAGATCTTGATTATACCTAAAGGGTATTTTTGAAATTTATTTGTAGAATTCTTTCTTTTTTTTTTCATGTTCGAAAGAAAAAATTACTAATTAATTTTTAATTAAGGTTAAGTAATTAAAAAAGACATTGGTTTGAGAGGATAGAGAGAGATTCTATTTTTTTTTTCGTCTTATTTTTTTTTATCGTCATTAATTCCTTTTTTCTCTTTCAATAAGAAACATTTGATGAAAGTGTCAGTGCAGATTCATTTAAACTAATGAAGATTTAAATTTCTTCCTTCATCAAACGGATAATTTTTTTGAACTTATCAATTATACTGTACGTTGATTCTTTTAAAAATGGTTATACCGAAATCTTAACTGCAGTGAAAAGTTTTATTTAAAACTTATAGAACAAAACCAGAAAAGAAATTTATGTTTTTGTAATATCTTCTGCTTACATTTATCTCAAGCGGTTATAGTTCCTTCCACTGACATAGAGTTTATACTAACGGAAATCAATTTATATTCTTACAGATATAAGAGAGAATAAATTACAACAAAAAACTAAAGTATTGGAAGAATTTCTGTAAATTATTTAAAATAA